>VWZG01001037.1:2476-102190 GCA_013396735.1 Grallaria varia | reverse complement strand
TTTTTTTTCCGTATCTGACAGAAAATCTTCCAGCCTTGTTAACAAGGTATAAGAAGCATTATTCCAATACTTCCTGGGAAGCATATCAAGTTCCACAGTGCACCAAATCCTTCACTTGAACTGTTCTTTGACAGTCTATTCATCTGCTAATGTTCTTCCATATAGTTCTTCCTACAACTGCAATGCAAAATTGTATAGACTGGTGTATCATTTTATAAAGGAGAAAGCTATTTGCTTACGCTATTACAGATTTCATTAAATAAAAAACAAACTGTAGTATTTTCTAAAGACATTGTTTCAAAGCACCTGAAAGTCAGATAGCATGGAAAGACAACTGTTGGTTTCAAAGAACAAGAGAAACCATTTTATGAGATAAGAACACCACAGGTACCCAGGTTTCCTTAGCCACCAAAGACATCCTCTGGATAAACTGTGCTCTCCATCTCCCTTCCCATCCTGTCACAAGAGTCCATGTTTTAGAGAAGAGTCTTCAAGTACTGTCCTGTTTCCTTAGAAAAGTGCAAAAATACCGAAATACCGAGAGATGCAGTGAATAGCCATCTTTAACCCTGTAAATTAATATCCTGCTTTGGAGTTTTGAAGTATAAGAGGAGCAAAAGCAGATGTTATAAAGTATGGATTAAGATAAACTATTCATCAAGAAAATATGATTAAAAGTCTAGTCATACTGAAGTAGATCATCTCACACTACTAAAGAAAACAGTCAAAACTGATTTTGCTTCCTAAATGAATGAGGTCTACTATCAATTTGAAAGGCTCCAAAGAGAAAGAATACTGCTTTGAATATCAGCTCCCTCCAGGAAAAAATTGATGAAGCCATAACTAGATTTACATTAAAAAGGAGTTCTTACAGTATTTAATGAATTCCAGGGCCTCCAAATAATATAACTCTTCCCATCTACAGCTAGCTCTCTCACCTTACCAGAACAGATACTTCAGACTAGAAAAAAGTCTAGCCATTCTCAGCCCTGTTTCTACTCTTCCATGCTGAATTTCTAAGCAAGTAGGCATAAGACTAAATGTATTAAAAATATCCACAGAAAAAACCGCAAAGAATAAACAAAACAACAACAACAAAAAAACCCAGCACCAAAAAACCCCAAACAAAACCACCTCCACTTTCACTGACACTGAAAGGCAACTCAAACGAAGGAAATAAAAGGTGCCCTTGTTTCCTTCTCATCTGCTCACAGGGGAGGGCAATCCATTAATAAAGAAAACTACATTTTAAAAGCTACATTTGTAATATAGCTTGTCTTAAAGGAAGAGAATGAACACAGTAATATTTAAACAGGTTGCAGTGTGCCACTGCTGATTTTTGGTACATTCAGTAATGACTTGTAGAGATAAAGAAGCATTAGAATAATTCTCAGAAAAAGATTTGCAGTTTTCTGAAAGTTTCCTTCTTTAAATTTGAGTGACTAGATGGCAGATATTAAAAGTGCTCTTTATAGTCAGAACTCTCTTACTTAGGTTTAAACAAGTCAAACTAATAGCTAAACAACACACTCCCATCGGAAATGGTACAAACAAGGCCAAACTTTAGAGGACTCGCTAACAGGTAAAGCTTAAATGGTCTGAGTGCCAACTATACCATGATACTCTCCAAATCCACACCCTTAGGAAAAAAAAAACAGCATCTGTTCAGCAAACCTAAAACTCATATTCACTAATGGTCTACTACATGTGCAAATATTCCCATTAGAAGAAGAAAAAGGACAAAACCCAACTAAACAGGGAAGTTCTTTCTGAGTGGGTTTCATATAACACTTGCTGGACTAAGAACATGAAAAGAAAGATCTAGAGCTGAGATCTAGAATCAGGTGGCGAAGGGGGGGAAATCATCCCTGAAAAGCCCACTTCTAGAAAAATAAAAAATTTATAAAAGCTACCATGGGAATTTTGTGTTTAAATTCCTGATGTCGAAGTAAACTTCTGTTTATTTTAAATTGCTTTTTCTACTAAACTATTACTCCATAGGCATTTGGAAAACAAACTGTGCTGCATCTGGTAGTATCTCTAACAAGGAAAAAAAATTCCTAAGGACATATTTCCTCCCAGGAAAATGAACAGCAATAAATTATTTTTTCAGACCTTTTCTTGAATAATGCTCATGAGAAATTCAAACACAAAGATTTAAGTGGAAATCTAAACATAAAGGAATCATTCAGAAATCTATGTTAAAAAAAAACAGTTTTTAAAACTGTGTGAAGCGGGGTTTAGCTTTGATTGTTTTTTTGGGTTTTGGTTTCTTTTCTTTTCCCCTGACTTTAACGTTAAGGATCATGAACTGAAAAAAAGCT
Source organism: Grallaria varia (assembly GCA_013396735.1). NCBI lineage: Eukaryota > Metazoa > Chordata > Aves > Passeriformes > Formicariidae > Grallaria > Grallaria varia. The sequence continues at coordinate 99,866 of VWZG01001037.1, read as the reverse complement.
CAATTTTGAATCTCATCCACAATATGAAAAGGAAAAAAAAAAGAGGGAAGGAGGGGAGCACATGCCTGAGAACCAACTCAAAAAATACAATACGTCTTTTTCCCTTCCACTGGGGGCATAGTCTGAAGCAAGTGGACAAGAATGACTGACAGCAATGGACATCCTTGTGAGTCTTAAGGGGACTGCAAGCAGCTGACAAGGCCCCATAGAGTTCTCAAAAAACTTTCACAAAGGAGCCATGAATTATGGTAATGCTGTAGTAAAGATTATTACCACACTGGGCTGCAGGATTGGTAAGTGTTTTGTCTGGGGAGCATTTCTGAGGCGCTTACCTCCTTTGAAGTCTCTTGGCGTCAGGATGAATGCTAGCTGTCCTCGGGCTGCCATCCCTTTGAGGGGAGGGAGATACAGATGAGCCCAAAGGTTCTCTTCTAAACACAAGTCCTTACTGCAAGCTGGCCAAAAGGTCCCTGCAATCAAAGAGATCATTGTGGTTTTGCATGTGGCGCATTTATGTCCTTTAATCAAGGTTTGTCAGCCATCTAACATGTTCAACCACAAAGGGAAAAATAAAGGCATCTGCTGGGTAGCCAAGGCAGAACAGAAACTAAAGAAAAAAGAAGAACTGTTCATTCCAGTTTGGACACTATGAACTCCATGAAAAACACAGGTAACAAGACTTTTCAGACTAAGCAGAACTGCCTCAGTATGAAGTATTTAACGCACGTATACATGTATAAAAAAACTGTTTGCCTTTGGAATCATTTTCTAATGCTCTGAAACTCCTGCTCTTCAGATCTCAAGAAAATATATCACATTTTCATTTCTAGATATACATTCTAGTCAATGTATTCTTCAATTTAATGTAGCAGATGCTCTTCAACAAGTACCTCTTGCAATCACCACCGCACTATACAATCAATCTTAAAATGCATCCTTTTTGCCATAAGCTAGTTGTAACAGAGCTTGCAGAGCCACTTGCTAGGAAAAAAAAAACAACAACAATGAATGTTCTGTCACGGTACTGACAAAAGATCCCTTCTGCAGAGCATTTAGCAGACTTTTGTGTTTGCATGCCAACATGCTAAAGCCGCAAGCTCCATGTTTTCCCTAGTGTGAGTCATCTCTAACAGTGTCCATATTCACAGCCTCTTTGGCACATTTCCTGGGCACATGCCCTTCCACCACAGAAATGATTCTTTATAGCCCAGCTGTCACAGGCCCAGGCATGTCATATTAAGCACATGATTTTCCAGAGCTGCAAACTAATGGGTAATCTGGGTTTGTAACTCTACTACCAAAGTATACTACTACAACAGAAGCAAATAGACACGTATTTCTTGTATTGGCTGTAAAACCATCTCCTAGCTATTAAACACAAGAAGCTTACACAACAACAGAACAGTACACATTTCACTCCATAAAGCAGTGGGTAAGTACTTCTTCGGAACACTAAGCATACACAAGTCCACATTCTTTCTCTTCCCACCTGTCTAACAGCCATTTTCCCTTTTCTTGCTTCATAAAACACTAGTGGGAGAGTGAAAAATCCTGCCCCTTACAACCATTATCCTTTTAACTGTTACATTTTTTATTACTCAGTAGGGCTGACAATAGTTATCCTTCAGTTCCCATCCCTGTCCACCAGGCAAATAACTTCGTCACAACCCCATCTGTTGAGCCATTGCCTTATGGGGGAAAAAACTAACTGCGATCTGTGGCAGATCTCCCAGGAAGTCCATTTATAGAGACACACAGAGATTAATGAGTGACTTATGTGGTTTTACAACAATCCCAAAATTCCACTCTTACAAATAGTCACCAAGAAGGCAAGAAATACAAAAACGTAACCTATAATCAAAGATCCCTATGGAACTGAATTTTACTGAGTGATACATCAAAAGGTTATTAATGAACTGTACAAGGTTACAAAATGGGAAATTGGAAGCAAAAGTAAACCAGCATTAGCTCACAGAGTTCTTTATTTCAGATAAATTGCGTGACAACTAAAGCAGAACTAACAAATGAACCTTGCATTCAATGGATACTGAGATTAGTAATTTTCCCCAAAAAAAAGTCACCCTACACGTGTGTATCTCAAACCTTTTTCACTGGAGTAGTCCACACGAATAGCACCTAGGGGATTTATGAATTGGTCCCTTCTCTATACCAGAAACAAACTTCAAACAGTAAATGTGATGCACAAGAAGCCCTTCACCTCCACTGTCCAAAAATACAATTGCCCTAATGATTACATCTGTTCCTGTTCACCCATTCCATCAAATTAGATTCAAAATGAAAGGTACTACTCAGGTTTACTTCTTAGCACAAATATCAGTGTGCCCATAAGTTTAATCCTCTTTTTATCACTTACAATTTCCAACATCTTTATTACCCCTGCTCTGCAGCCTGTAAAGCTTTAATACTCTTTTCCTACTAGTTTTGCATTCAAAATGCTATTAAATTCCACTACTCTCTTTACAGAACACTCAAGACTAATCATTTTTCAAAAGTCTTACTACTGATGAAGCTGTACATTTCAATCCTAGCGTATCTCAGGATTTTCAACTCAAATTTTGTTCCTGCAAAACATATAATTCTTCTGCAAACCCCTTATTATTTTCCACTTTTTCTCTTTGCAACTCTTACCCTGACCTCTAATCGTCCATAAAAACACTTTCTATTCACATAACTCAGTTCCATTCTGCCTTCTTCCTCTATGTTCTTCTCTTACAAATTACTGTTTCAAGGAACTGTTGAAGAAAGCACAGAGGGAGAAAACCTCAGCACTTCCAAATGATCATTTTTATCCTGTTACACAACAGCTTAAAATGTAATAGTATAATGAAAACTAGACAAAGAACTTTAGGAATTTGTTTGAAAACACTGGCTTCTGAATACAAGAATTTCAACATTTTAGAACTAATACAGTCCATAAACCTATTCACTGTGAAACTTCCCATTATTTTTGAGTCTAATCAACATTTTCAAAATAAGTTTCTGAAAGTCCTACATTTAACCATTTTAAAATCCTTACTAACACGCTCTTCAACACAACATAATATTCCCTGATGTGTGTGAAGAATGTGATTCTTCTGCTTTTACACAACTATCTCCATACACACCATATGGAGGCTTAGAATAATTAATTTGACCCAAAGAACTGTACAAATGCCAAAGAATACCTAAGTAAAAGCAAGTTAATTGAGTAATACAAACTACTTCATGTTCACATTAAAGACGTGACACAAACACAGTAACTATGTAACTATGTAAGAGCACCAGATTACGATGGGATAGGTAAAGAAATTTTCAATCAAAATGGCAAATGTTCTAGAGGTTCATGAGAACATCAGATCAACAGACTTGCAGCCATTTGATGGTGCAATTAATCTCATTCTAGTTGAAAAGCCTTGTGCCGGGAAGTCTGTCTGGACAGCAGAATGGGGACCCAGACCATAAAACTAATGCACCTAAACCTGGACACAAATACCTAGATGCCACACTAATACTCCCTTTGCAGATACCTCAGGCCTGCAGCAACAAATGCAGCAGTTAACACACAAGATAAAAAACCAAGATTACATACTATTAGAAAGCAATGCTATGTCCTCCTGATCGGCACAGCCAAACTAAATACAAGACCTCATGTTACAGCTTATCTAGAAGCAAGCTGTGGTCCTTTTCTCTTCCCTGTTTTTAGGCAACCTGACTCCACCACCTTCTTATTATCTTTTTGCACCAGACCCAGAAATTCTGAAGCTTGGGTCAGAACTGGCTCATCTGTTAGTGTCTGGGGTTTGCTCCTTTCAGGACCCAGGCTATTTTTGGAAGGAACAGGAGAAGACACTGAGGAAGCTTGTTTCCCAGGTGAACCAAGTCATTATGCAGTCAATGATCCAACACAAGTAAAATGGCAGGAACATGAAAGCAGGATGGGGAACAAGATAGCACTGCTGCCTATTTTTCATACCTGTCAGATCTGCCTAAAGGCAGGCACCAAGACGTGAAATTATGCGCAGAGTATTTCATACCATACAGAAGACAGTAATCAGAGAGTAGAGAGGCAGCTTTTATGGCCATCACAAGGAGAACAACACAAACACATTACTCCAAGAAATGATATTTTATGTTAAGCTTTCTATATTTAGATTTAAAACAAGATCAGAATAACAAGATACAGTACAATACTCACACATAAGACAAAACATAATTAGTACAGACTCTCAGTTCTCTTTTCAATGTACTAGTGATGGTTCCCAACCTTGATATACTTGTACAGTAAGAATTATTTACTCATAAACCACTAAAAGTGCAGAACTGATTACATCGACGGACAGGAAAATTAGGGCAATATGATGCAGATTCCAGAAAGTGATAACCTTGGACTGCTAAAGGAAAGAAATGGAATAACAAGTTTCAAAAGTCACAATGCAAAACAGTATCTTTGAATAAAGACAATGCAAACAAGGGACATTTTTCTCAGCTAGAGCATAGCAAATGACTACAGGGAAAGACAGAAGTAGTAAAGACTACAGGCAACTAAGATCCAGAGTTGCAAGGTAACCATCTCTGAAATAAGAAGGGATCAAAATACTTTAAATATGAAAACAGGACCTCATAGCAAAACCACGTCCTAGAAATACGGTTTATAGATTGTTTGGCATTGTTTTACCTTAGTCTCATTTATGGCCAGTAGGAGCTGTATCAATTGAAACCTTCAATGCATTCCTTCAACCAGCAGATTGATTAGATCTGAGAGACTATCAGAACCATTACACAAATCCCCTTGCTACCTCCTTCTGGCCTGTCCAGCCAGATGCCACATCCACATTTACTATGGACAAACAAAGGCAACACCCATGCAACTTCTCTGAAGGCCGCTGCTGCCTAATGAGAACAGAGGGGCTTACCAGTGGCTTCAGAAGAAAGTAAGCATACCAGAATAGGAATTGGTTCACAGGAGCTGGTCAGTAGAACAGAGAAAGCACTCCATCACTTCAACCCCTTGCAAAATGCAATGACGAGAATTGCAGTAGGCAAAATGAGACAGTTACAGCTTTTTTTCAGTGAGACCAGAGAAGGCAACCAAGCTGGTGAAGGGACTGGAGCACATGCCTGATGAGGAGAGGTTGAAGGAGCTGGGGCTGTTTACTTTGGAGAAGAGGAGGCTCAGGGGTGACCTTATCACTCTCTACAACTACCTGAAAGGAGGGTGTAGTGAGGGTCTATCTCTTCTCCCGGGTAACAAGAGACAAGGCAAGGGGAAACAGCCTCAAGTTGTACCAGGAGAAGTGTAGATTAGATATTAGGCAAAATTTCTTCATGGAAAAGGCAGTAAAGTATTGGAATAGAGAGCCCAGTGAAGTGCAGACTCAACATCCCTGCAAGTGTTCAAAAAACATGAGAACATGGATTCACAGTGAACATGGTGGTAATGCTGGATTGGCGCTTGGACTTCATCTTAAAAGGTCTTTTCCAACTCTAACAATTCTACAATTCTATGATTCTAAGCCCCATCTAAAATTCAAGGACTATGGTTTGCAAAAGTCAAGTCCGCAAGAGCACTAGCTCCTGCTGTGGGGCCGGGCACACAGCACAAATGACGGAACATTAAGAAACTACTCACACATTTCACTTCTCGCAGTGCTGAGGTAGCAACTCCTGCTTCAGTGGATTCTACAATCCTAGTGTTAAGCAGGAAAAATCTCTATTCCACCCTGATAAGCACGATGAAACCTGCCAAAGGCTGCCTGCTATATCAAATGATGACAAAACGTACCAAGTCCATTAACTTCTGGCTGACCCACAGCATACATTTAAGGTCACATCAGTTCAGAGATGCTCATAAATGTTAAAGTAAACCAGTTAAACCTGTAAAGCAAAAGAACATCAACTTAAAACTTACTGAAGTGACACAAACACCCACAAAGTTACCTAAATTGCTGAGGCAAGATTATTCAACGTACCCACATTAATGTTCTTGAGTCTGCTAAAGTGTACAAGCTTAGGCTTCTTTAAATTCAGAAAATACTCATCTTAAAAAACCCTGCTAGTGACATAAAATCCACCTCATATAAGCTTTTCCAATATTTAAGCTATCTTCCCTTTAAAACAGTATGTCTGATTTTGCTTATCTTGACCACTCAGCAAATACATCTTGTCATATTTTGGCATAACAGATTAGAAAGCACTAAACTATCAGCCCTTAAACACAGAGAAGTTTTCATATATACACACCGAGTCACTTTCAACCTTCTCTTAGAAAAAAAAACCAAGCCTGAACTTCAGTCATCCTGTGGAATACAGGCTTTCCAAACGTCAAGCTGCACCTGCAGCTCTTTACAGACTGCACTGCAGTTTTCCAGCCACACTGCGAATTCACCAAGAATGGCCTCACTCATGCTGTGTACACCAAAGCCCTGAACAATACAAGATTTGCTTTGCCTCAGCCACAGCACTACTTACCAGCCTCATGTTCATGCAATTACCTAAAATAAAACCATAGATTCCTTTCAGAAACACTGCTTTTCATAAAGAATTTTTTCTTTCTGGAGTTCATTGGCTGGAACTCGTTCTACAGAGCTCAGTTAATCAAACTCCATAAAATGACTTTTTTTTTCATGAGGGTACATTGTGTCACCCTAAAAATTTAACTAGAAGATATTTTCTGTTTTCTTGCTGTCTATATAAACATCAGTTTGACTTACAGCAGTAGGTATATTATATCCTAGACATGAAATAAAACCCCATACAGGGTGTTTTTTTTTTTGTAGTATAAAATCTAAAGTGACAATTATCAGCAGCTATCCTTCATAACTCTTGCCAGTATCACTGCTTCTTATAAACTATTTTTTTAAAGAATTCTAAAAATAACTTTGTAGAGCAGGAAGTTATATGTGTGAAAGAAGTTGGAAAATAAACCAGAAGTCTTATTCTTCTTGGGTCAAGAAATTTGAACAGTTCAAAACAAGGTATCTCAAAAGCTCCAAAGTGTGCTAGAAAAATACACCTGGAGTATGAAGAAACCTGAGCTTGGAGACAGTATTATTTTTTAAAATACATCCTACAAGACTAGTTCAATACCAGTTCGGTATCACTTGCTCCTAGTTAAACTGGATGATGAAACTAGTTAGTGATCACTTGCTCTACCATCATATTCCCATGCACAGAAGTCGAAGACAAGGAAATTAAATTTTTTTAATGTATACATACAGATATAAACACTGACCTCAGCTTTTGTCCATACATATATATTAACCTCAGCCTTGAGAGTTGCATACATATACACACAGGCAAAAAAGTCAAGGGTCTTTATCTTCAACTTTTTTAAGATAAAGACAAATTAATTTACTAATTTCTAAATATTAATACAAGATCAAGAAATATATAAATGTTATGAAGTTACACTAAAGCAGGAATTACAGTTATTAACAAAACTGAAGAAACATTATCAGAGAACCACCTGAATCTTGGAAATAAAACGTATTCCTAAAATAGACAGGAGAAACAACTGTGGAACCAAATCTAAGCTCTTGAAAAATTGTAAAGCGCAGAGTAAGATGCAAAAAGCAGAGCTGACAGGCTCCCAGACAGAGAAAAACTTTTAGAATAAGTAGCATAGAAACACTTTTAAAGAGTTACAGTATGGTAGAACTCAGAAGAGACAGAAACAACTTCAGTCAATTTCATAAGAAATATTTAAAAAATTAACAAGGAACAAAGAATCCCTATTCCACTACAAGGAAGGCAGTGGATGCTGTTACCTAAAGAAGTAAACAGACCCAGAGAATTTTCAAGAATGAATTTTGTAAAGATCTAAAAAGAACTTAATTCTTCTATCCATGGAGCATTCAAACAGATCTTAGATAGAACAGATGAACCCTTCACTTGGAAAACAGTAAGGAACATTGATGCAGGTTTTTAACACACCATGGCAGATAAGGAACAGCAAGGCCTGTAGATATCTGCACCCCTATAAACCATGACACTGCAATATGCTTTAAGAGCAACATCCCAGTTACTTACTACATTCTAACAGCAGACAAAAGACCTTTGTCCCAAAAGAATGGCAACATGAAGACATCATATTTAAAAATATGATGTCTTTAGAAGAGCATTTCCATTACTGTTTTATATAAACATTTTGGGATTTCTGACAAAAAGATGTACCACATGTAAGTTTATATCCAGGATGACAACCTAAGCTGGTAACTCCTTCACTACTGCTTTTTCTCTACTGGAATGAACTGACCACAGCAGCTACACACAATCCTCCAACAACAGATGCAGGGAACAAAATCTAGAGGAAATGCAAGATTTGCTCTACGTGAGCAATAAGCTGCTTTTTATTTAAGACACATTGTGTTAAAGCAGTAATACTTCATACAAACAGGTATGGCTTAGTCTCTGTATGTGAAAAAAATTTGCTATAAAGCAAACACACTTCTGAAAATAAGAAACTAAGATGTAGAAAAATTGTAGAATAAGGAAATTTAACAAGGCTTTGGGAAGTATCTAAAAATTAATTAGTATTTTTAAATAAATTCCTCAAACTAGGTAACTTTCATTAACTCACTGAATTTTAATACTTATTTCAAATTGTACTTCCATATATATATGGCAAGTACAGTGGTATAATATAACATACTGGCGTGTATAAATCCATAGCTTAACGGAAGAGGGTGTGCAATAACAGAGAATTAAGAACAATATAAAGATTTCTCAAAGACAGATGATTCATCTGTTAAAAAATAAGGAAATATAAAAAAACCAAACACACAAACATTCTGCTTACCTATAAAATTCTGCATGGCAATGCCAGTTAAGCACCTTTGCTGAAAATACAGAATGACTCTTAAAATCTGTCAAGTATTTTAAAGAATGTCTGATCGGGTATTCTGCAATTACAGAAACTTGTTCCAGAAAGGGACATAAAACACTAAAACGCAGTGTCCAAATTGAAACAGAAAACTTTCTTTCCCAATATCTTGAAACTTGTCTGCCATGGGAGTACTTAAAAAAGAAGTTATTATGTAACAAGACACCTCTTCAGCTCACAAAATGATACACAGGGCACCCAGGGAAACAAAGACTGATCTAAAGCCAGAATGAAAAAGAGAACCATTCCAATAACAATATCAATTTGCCTGGCAAAAATAACATATAGAAAGTCAAATTAAGAGTTCTCTATGAACAGTACGCCTTTCTTTCCAACATACACCAGACACATGGTCAGTACACACCAGGCTGCACGGACTTTAGAGAACAGTAATTGTTGAAGTGGCTGGCAATATAAGCTAAGAGCCTATCGTTTTCCCACTTGCTTGCTTCAAAGTTTATTCTGCGAGAAAACATTAATATCTTTCTTGTAATTAATGCTAAGTTGTTAAATCACAGAAGAAATAATGTCTCCTAATCACTCAAGACATGAAAGATTAATGTGGTGAAGATTTTTCAGTGATGGATTATTATACAGTCAGAAATGGAGTTAAAAGCTGGTCAGACCCTTAGAACTACATATGAGAGTCCTGGCTTCCAAATACATCAGAGACCTGCAGCAAATAAACCTGGATTTCTAGCCAAGAATATTAACCCATTCATTTAAATATTAATATGGTCCTTTTTAACTGTGCGTGTATATATATATATATAATGACATATTATTGCTATCCAATAACAAGCCCTCTTACTTTAGAAAGCAAATAGAACTGCAAAATGTTTCCTTTACAAAGAGCCTACCACTTCAGCATCACCTAATAATCACTATGCATTACTTTTTAACACCACAAAAAAATTGGGTTTTTGTTCTGAAGACCAAAAGTTCTGCAGTACCAAGTGTCTTGCAAACAACATAATTCACTACGAACTGAAGACTTAATAAAAGTGGGTAATTGCATATGCTACTAACTGCAGAAAGAGCTGTACTTTACTCCAAAAGTAACTGAGTTATATATAGACATTATTAGTGCAGTATCTTAGAAAGTTGACACAAGTTGAAAAATTCACAGGCTACTGCATTTGGCAGAAGAAGGGACATGGAAGGTTACAAGTATTTTCAGAGGGTCCCTCTCACAACAATAAGAACAAATATCACTAATGACACTTCCATTCAGCCAAACCCATCCAGGGTTCAGAGCCCTACAGCCTTCTCTCACCTTCAATTAGGAAAAGCAGTCATTGCCATTAGATCTTCAGAAAATGCTGACATTCACTTAGTTCATATTTGAACACTGGACTCTCTTTTTCAGCCCCATTGTTACTACAAATTTTTTAAACTACTAAGAGGCATTCTCATCAGACTTTTTCTTATATTCTATCTCACTTATCCTGTAGGAGCTGACTATTATCCCTTGCTGGTCTTTCATGTGAGCACAGATGACATCAAGGATAACCTAGGAACCATTAAACTCAAGTTCAAGGCACTGGAGTTGGTGGTCAAGGGTCTGGAGGCCCAGGTAGTCTTCTCCTTGATCATGCCAATTACAGTAAATTATGAGAGAACTAGCTGGATTTACAAAGTAAACAGCTCACTGTGTCACTGGTGTTGGCAACAAGGCTTTGGTTTGGGGTCCCGTTTGCTGATTAGGAGAGATGGAATCCACCTCACGAAACGGGGCACATGAGCCTTTGTTGACAGAACAGCCAACCTGGTCAAGTGAGTTTTAAATTAGGGAAAGGGGAGAGGACTATGGGGCATCCTCTTACAGCCCTACTGGATATTGACACCCTCAGACACCTCTGTAAAGTGCCTGTACACCAGTCCATCCAGCATGGAGAACAAACAGGAGAAATTTGAGATCTGTGTGCAGTTGCAAGGCTTTGATCTCATTGCAATTACCAAGACATTACATGACGCCACAGCTCACACAACTGGAATGTCACAGGGAAGGGTTACACACTCTTTAGGACAGAGAGACCAGGAAGGTGCAGTGGTGGAGTTGCCCTCTAAGTGAGGCAACACTAGGAATGTACTGAGCTCTGTCTTGGGGTAGGCAAGAGCAAGTTGAGAGCTCATGCGTATACTTTCAAGCCTAATCAACAAGAAGGGAGATTTAATTCATGAAACAGATAGCTGCTAACAAGCAATCTCTAAGTGATGTCCACATGTTACGAAAACAAATTACTTGGTAGAATTGCCTTGTTATGGTATAGGGCTTGACATGCTTCAATGACCTCAGACCTTGGGAGAGGTTTAACACAGCTTGGGAAGAAGGATGCACCACTGACAGTGGACACAAAGAATGCAGAATTTATGGGCCGCAAAGACATCTGGCAGAACTCCCAATGTAAGGAACAAACTAATAAACCCAACTCACCAACTGTGCTGAAATCAGCTCCAACTGGGTAAAAGATAATTCTGGCAGGGGGAGGTCACGACAACCAATCCAAGGAACCCATCAACCCAAAAGAAAAAGACTCAGCATGTGGACTAATTACCATGAGAAGCAAATCTTTACCCAATAGAAAGCAGAATACTAATTAATAAGAGAACTACGTACTTGGTATCAAACAAACACTAATTCCTTTGTTTGGTACAATGCATAAATAGTAAAAGGTGTTGACAGATGGTGTGCTTCATTAGTGGACTACCACTGAGCATCCAGGCTTGCACAACTCTGAAATAAACAATCAATGCCTCTCTGGAGTGTGTAATTATTGGCTTGTTGCACACCAGTGGATAACAAGATGATCCCACCAGTGGTCCCTTCCAACCTTAATCATTCTGTGATCTTACTGTTCCTCCTCTAAAATGAACAGATTTGAAGCAAAGAGACAGCCCAGGAGAGAAATACCACTTCTGCCTTTTCGCCGTACTTCACGTAGCTATCCATCCTTGACTAAGAAATTTCAACCGTAGTAACAGAAGCCATGAGGAAACATTTATTCCATTTACTGTGCTCAATTAAGTGCCTCCTGAAGCTTCTGAGATCTAAACTACACATAACTTCTAAGTCCAGTTTTGGTAACAGGTTATCAGGTCTAAAAACCATTGACAAAGCCCTTCACTGATAAAATAGTCAAGCAAACGGGTTCAGGGCACAAAGAAGAAAGGAAAAAAACTCTCCCTTTCTTGAGCAATGCACCTTCTGGATTCAGAAAAGGTCTTTTTTTCTTTGGATACTAACTGGCAATCTCAGAAATACAGAGATAAAACAGAGTTCATTTTTCAGAACCTTCATGTTTTTTCTGATAAATAGAATGCTACCACAAAAGCAAAAGCAAACTGAAAACAGAAGTATTTTCTGCCTATTTCTAAATTCAAATCCTGCCAAGAAAGCAGTATTTTATCTAGATTACCATCTCACTGTGATAAAAGAAAGAGCTATCCAGAAGAGAACAAAGCCTGCCCAAAGAAATAAAGAAGTATCACTACCTTCTAGATTTAATAAATCACTATACGCATCCAATTAAAAACAAAACCAGAAAACCAAAACAAAAAAGCAAACAAACTGGCACACTTAAAACTGAACTCTGACATTAATAATATGGCAAGAGGAGAGAAGGGAAATAGATTCAGAAGGCAGTTAATGGAAACCCCTTCCTTCATTCCATTTATGGCTAACATGCAAATAAATTAACTTTTAGATTTTAATTTTTATATCAGATCAAGACTAGGTTTAGTCTCCTTAGAAAATCAACCAAATAGCTTAGTTTTGATTCTTAATGATCAAAACTTGACAAAAAATTTCAAGGTTCATAAAACAGATGATACTACATTGCTTTTAATATTTTGACAATTCAAATGCAGACTTAAATTTCCTGCATTTAAATAACGGTTAGAGTTATATTCTTCTAATATTAAGGGAATCTAAACACATCAGAGCTTAGCAAACTCATGTTATTTAAAGGTTTTTTGCACAGAAATATCAAAAGACACACGCAATTTTTCATATTAAGTCATATTTCACAAAATAGAGTAACTCATTCTTTCTTCAGAATTAAAAGGAGAAAAGTAAATTTTTCTTCAACTGAAGTCTGATTGAAACCTCAACAACGAAAACAGGCACAATGGGAGAACCTGGAAAAGAATTACTTACAAAATCAAATCACTCTCATCTGTATCTTACCTTTAAATAGGATCCATAATATTTAGTTACATATGGACTGTCACACTGACTCAGCACAGTGATTTCTTGCTGGATGTCTTCTATTTCATCTTCTGCTTCTTCCAGGTCAATAATTTTTATAGCAACAACTTTCTGAGTCCGATTGTCAATTCCTTTAAAAACTTCACCAAAAGAGCCCTTACCAATTTTCTCCAGTTTTGTAAACAGTTCTTCTGGATCTGCCTTCAAAGTCTGTTAGAAGCAAGAGAAAAGTTACTCAGTATTTGTAACACTAAAACAAAATGTGATCTTTTTAAAGGCAAAAAACACTTCAAATTCCACACTTTCCTGTTTATCTAGCTACCTTTTTTCTGTCTCCATAATTATCACATTCTTCCTATGTCCCTTATGTACACACACTGCAATGTTTATGCTTCTCTGTATATAAAGTACAAATTTAACACTGTCCCTTGTGTCAGGGTTTTATCCTATCTGGCAACAGAAAGTCCTGCTACTTCAATTTCTTCTTTGTTTCCAATCAAGAGCACCCAGAATGAAAGATCCTTAGAAAGATTTATTTTCTATTAAAAGCAAATTGATCAAATACCACCACCAATAAAAGTACACCTCATGTCTAACCTTTTCTCTTGAAATTGGTTCCTTCACAGATTCAAGGGTCTTTTTCTTTTGTATTTTTCACGTATCTCATCCTCTTAAGGATTCCATTCTCTCTCTTCAGTGCACAGAGCACTATTTCCTTTTGTTTGATGTGCCAAACAATCCTCTTCAATTTTCTCCTGTGAAGGATCACCTGCATGAATTGCCATGCCTCCTCCTTATCTATGACCCCAAGGTTTTCTCAGTCAGGATTTATTGCAGTTTTTCTTCTTCTCTCCATTACATAAACTCATTCACTTCTAAAAAATGACCTGTTCCCAGCTTCCTTGATTTTAACAGTCACAAAAAAGCTAGGAGCACGCACCTAAATGTGCAAATATAAGACCTACATGGACCACTCTGCCATATTTGGGTTTTCTCTACTATCCTGTATTCAGCTCACTACTGATGCTCTTAGATTTTCACTTTCAGTGCAGAGATGTTAAGTTCCACGGTATGCCTTCCTAATTTAACAGCAAGGAGCCCTCTTAGCTGGCAAAAAAATTAATAAATTACAACTATAGGAGGTTGACCTAGATGATCTTTAGAGGTCCCTTTCAATCCAAACTATTCTGTGATTAAACTGGAGAAGTCATAGATAGAGGGAACAATCATGAAATGAATCAAAATAGGATAGGATTATTTAGAATCTTTTCCTAAAGAAATCAAATGAATACTTAAGAAACTTGTTACTGTTTTTAAAGGGTGGTACTTAGTGAAAATACAGCATTGATATAGAAAAGGCTCATACAGGAACAACTCAGTAATGCTTAAATAAGCATAAAACCAGTTTATACTTGCCCAAACTTTGCAGAAGCATAAGGAGGAGAATAACTATTTTCAAGTTACCACTGAGAAGCACTGAGCTAACACCTTCTATAACAATTAAATTTGGCTTATGAAGCATCTCCCATCTATACTTCTGCCTATTTCCACTCTCATATCCCAGAGATTACATAATTAACCTATGCAGCCATAAGAAGACGATAGTCTAAAACATATTTTAGTTTCTCTGGAGGTATCTGGATTTCACAGTTAAATTAGGTGTTTTGAGGACCAGGCAGCTGGGACTGACTGAGCCCAGAGATAAAGCCATCCAGTTCTTAGAGCATCGTGTTTGTCACACATGATATTATCATCACGTACAACAAATTGGGAGTACACTACTACTCCTAATACTTTAAAGTGAGCTATGAGACATCAATGTCTTTCAGTCACCCCAGGAACAGAACACTGGCGAGATCACTCCAAAGAAAAAACACTCTAAGTGTACTGCAAGACTTCACCAGCCCCAAGAAGTTCCCCCTGCTTTACATCCTATTGATCCATACTTCTATCCAAAGTCAGTTTCAGGAAACAAACAGAAGGACACAGGGTTTTTCACTCTTCTGCCATTAAAAGGAAGAGAGCAGAAGATCCAAACCCCTTCCACCAAGAAAAGCCTGTTCCTCCTTTAATTTCAATGTAATGACAATTACATATTATTGCACACTATTAAATACTACATACAAAATGCATCTCCCACTTGGTAACCAAACTAGGGCACTTCATGTTTCCCAGCAAGCATAGTCATGCTTCAGCTACACAGTATCCCCTACCAACATCTCCAGGGACATAATTTGTAAGTGAACACAAAGCTACAAACTAAATCGTGCTGTACTGGTTCTTCCCATGCCTCACAGAATGCTCTGTTGTTATAGTCAAACCAGTCTTCTCTGAGAATTCTTCATGAATAAAAATAACCTCAACACCTGCATCAGATATCTTCCCTTGTGGAACATCAATTATTAGTCTATGCTTTCATACATACTGCATTGGAATTTGTGATGACATGCTGTAGAGAGCTGTGCGCGCCTAACCCATCCACACAAACCTTCTAGTTCCATTCACCAGCCACAGGAATCCGAGCATTACAGCATTACAAAGGCATCTGGGTAAGTCAGAAGCCAAGTCCAGTCACAGCTGCCTAAAAAATTCCATGTTTCACCTCCAGAGACTAAAAAGCCAGCACTACTTAAGTTGCAGTGTATTGCAGTTGTTCATATGGAGAAAAACGAGATCTACCTGCCAGTAACTCCTTGAGTTCTTCTGGCTGTATGTATTCACCTCTTTTTTTTCATCTTCCCCTCAACCATCTATTGCAATCTTATATTCAAGCCCATTACTTCATGGCACCACAATCTTCAGAGACTTGCAGAAACCGCACAGATTCATTTTTACAGTGTCAGGTTCTTGGGATTCTGATATTAGGCTGAAGGTTTGATAAAACAACTACAAAAGAACATTAATAATACCAGAAAAGCAAGGAAGGTAATGGTTCCTGGAGGACCCAAGAAGCAGGGAACAACTGTTTGATTTTTTAGGATCAAAATTCTGCAGCTGTTTGGCTGTTAATTGCTCATTAATAGCTGGAATTGACAGGATTAAATTAATTATTAATAATAGTTTCTTCCCCAAATTCCTTGTGAAATTACTAAATACTAAAAAAAAAAACAACCCAAACTTTTTCTTCCCATTTCAGAACTTCCGGAAATTCATTTGTTTATTCTAAAATTTAATACTTGCCATTCCTGAATTTTGTTCAACAGAAAGGTAGTAGTTGTTTTTAAAAAAAAAACAAACCAAACAAAACTTCTGCTCTGTAAGAATGTGTCAATTTTCTTCTCAGGAAACCAGGCGTTTGACATGAGAGCCCTGAAGTACTGGCAACCTGTGTATCTGCAAAACTGCCAGTTGGTTACTCTTTAATGACCATCTCTATTTCAAAAATGGAGAGATCAGGCCTCCACATACATGAGCTGCTTGAGTATGAAGGTACATGAGCAACCAATTCCCACTCATATGTCCAAGATCACATCTGGAAAGGATTCTCCCCACATTTATTTCTGCCTGCCTTTGTAAAGACTTCCAGCAGAGCAAAAATAAACAAATATCTTTATAAACAGTCTCTCTACATGACTGCATAGAGAAAATGTCTTCCATAGATACCGACACCACAGCTTCGCCGACTCTACCCTTTGCAAGCTTTCACTAAGCATATAGCTTATTCCTACCAATATTAAAATAAAGGGAACTGAAAAAAGAGCCCTCGTGTAACTGAGCCACCAAATACTGCTAGAAAACAAAGACTAGAACATCAACATCTGCTGCAAAAGAGTAATGCTAACCACCTTGATAAGGAGCTAGATCTCTATCACTAAAACATTTCCTTTCAAGTGGGGCACAGAATACATAACGTGACAAATCAAAAACAAATTCTGGAACATTCAGATAGAGTGATTCCAGAACTTTCAATTTCCACAGACATATGATTTAGTTTGCTTTTTATTTTGAATAGTTTTTCACACTTCTGAACACAAGCTGCAACCATCCTGTCTCAATCTCCAGCTTGTTCAGCCGCGCAGAACAAAGTCCTTTTCACCATAAGCAAAGCCACCATTCATCCAATAATTTGAGTAATCTCTCTGTACTTGCACCACACTGGATTCATTACTTTTGACCTTAATCAGCCAGAAAAACATACTGCATTTAAAATTAACTCTTCTCTGTACCTAACAACACTGCTGCCCACTTCTGCGGAATAAAAACTGTGCAGAACACTCTCAGATCCTATTGGTCATTTTGGCCTCATGGCTCATACTCAGAGCTGCAACCAACTAAACTACATCACCTCTTCCTAATTCTCTGCATTTCCAACTAATGAGCTCCCAGCAATAGCAAAGGTTCTTTGTAATAATTCATACTTATGACAAGCTGCATTTCATGCGATTTTGTTCAGTGATTCCAATCTTCAAAGTTGTGTAGTTCTTCAGTAATGGCCTCTCAAGTGTAACAGGTGCCTTAAAATTCGGTACCATCAGCAATTTTAATCAGCATGCATTGCCTTTTTCTTTCCTAAGGTCACTTTTCAGTCAGCAACTGTCAAGAACAATCCTGGAGAAACCTACAGTATCATCCACTCTGACTCCACCTCTGAAGTACCCTCCTCACAGGCCGGGCTAGACACATCTTGCACAATACTTATTTTTATGAACCCCCCATACTCATCTGCACTAACTGCCCCTTATAGGTCAACATAAAACATTACTGAAATTCAAATTAGTTAGATCAAATGTTATCCATAACTGTTCTGAAATAAGATACAGCTTTAACTGAGTAATTCTCCGCATCTCATTCCAGTTCTTATTTCTAACCTCCTTTTATGAAGGGTTATTCATCCAGTTACTGTAGAAAAGAATTAAAAATTACTTTTCTCCTTAACTTGCAAGAATTATAAGGAATTTCCATGTTCAGGTTCTCGAGCTTATTTGTGCAACTGATTTGACTTGCAGATCTGCAATTTCTTTATGCTGGGTCATCTGAAATATACAAACAATTTTTATCACCTCATTTTTGACACTTTTCATTTCATCACATCAATTTCCAATTAGTCAGTTCAATCCTCATTCCCTATCAAGACTGAGCCCAACATAGAAGGGATTCAGAGATCCAGAAATCTTGGGGGATTGTTTTAGCTTTGAAAAGAGAAGCCTGGAGGGTTGGAAACCTTATTGTGTGTGAACACCTGATAGAAAGGAGAAAAAAACACAGTCAGACTCTTCTCAGTGGTGATGCAATGGGCAGAATCAGAGTTACAGGAATTTCATTTAAACTTACAAAGTAAAAAGGAAAAGTAAAAAAAAAACCAAGCAAACAAACAAACAAACAAACACCAAAAAAAACACCACAAAAAACCCAATCTTTCTTACAGTAAGCATAATCCAGCACTGGAATAGGCTCCCCAAGCAGGTTGTTGATTCTTTGAGGTATTCGAAACTAGGCTGGATGTGGTCCTGAGCAACCTGTTGACTCTCCTTTGAGCAGGAGGTGGACTAGATGTGCTTCAGAGATCACTTTCAATCTCAGTTATTCTGTGACACACTAGGACCTATCACACCAGGAATGAGTTTTATTGGTAAATTTACTGCACAGACACATAATTTCTTTTGACATGAGACACCACTGCTGCACATCATTTCTTTATTTTAAACTTATTCTCTGGTCAGACCAGAGAACAGAAATCTAGCAGACAAGCTCATACAGGCAATTTTCCCAAGTACCCAGAGAACTTCAAGGCTGAAGCCAGTCAAAGTAAACAGCTGGCATAGTTGATGTCATCTTTCCTCACACAGCTCCCCATTTCAGAAGTAGCACTGCAAAGGTTTTCCTAGAACACCACTTGCAACCTGTCAAAAACCGTCTAAAGCCTATTCACCTCAACACAGACCAGTACTAAGCAGCTTTCCTTTTTCCTTTGATCCCCAGAGTTGCTGCACAAATGGCAGTAGTGGAGGTACATTGTAAATTTGGGTAAAAGGCACAAATTCAGACCATGCAGCCCTCCCACAGACCTGGGCTATTAAAGCAGGGGTCAGGGAAGAAACAAACACACAACCCCAAACAAACAAAACAAACAAACAACAAAAAAAAAAATCACAAAGAAAACACCAACTCCCCAAACTACTTCCAGGAAGCAGAAGCCTCAAACTTGGCTACACAGCATTATAGCTTTCTCTGAAGCACACAAATTTTTGGTTTCAGCGATAAATATACCCCATATATGAATTATTGATACAACATGCAAAATTATTTACTGTAGTTGGTGTGAAATTGAAATAAAACAGGAAGCATGCAAAAAATAAATTGTTCAGCTTTTCTGTATTGTAACAAGCCCTACTTGTACTTCCAAAGACCCAGAAAGACAAGATATAACCAAGTATTTGGATTTATAGTCTGGGACTTTTATCTAAAGAAGGGGAAAAAAAGAGACATTTTTAAGATGCCTTAAAACTGGAGCGAAATCTGAGCTATCTCTGTTTCATCTATCAATAATAAAGTAAAATCAGCTGAACTAGCATAACCATTTTATAATTATGAACAATATTGTGAACAGCAACAACTGAGTTTTATTTTTCTTTCAAGAACACTAACCAGCAAAACATTGAATGAAAGGTACAAAGACTAGAATGAAAGCATTCTTCCATAATAACTAGGTGCAAAACTAAGATCCAGCTGTTTCACTGAGAATTTGTCAATTATCAAAAATATCATGTGATTGTTCTTTCATTTCTTTTTTCTTCACACACATTCCATATTTCTCATTTTCCATCTCCAATACTATAATTATTCAATTCAGACACTCACTACCATAAGGAAATTGCTTTTTTTCTGGGAAAAATGAAAAAGACCAAAAATAAGGAGAGTTAGCAATAGCAATACATTAATAAATAGGAACAATTGCCTTAAATTCTGTGGGTTGCAACGGAGGGGGAGGGGAGAGAAAAAAGAAAGAATAAAGCTGAAAACTTAGCATCTCAAACACTTTAGATGTCACAAACAGATGAGGGTAAGAACATACAGCGTGCATCGCTACAGCCTAACACATTTGTGACACAGCTCAACTCCCTTGTTCTGATTTCTACCTAGACTGAAACAGGTTTTAAGCATTTTATTCCAGCAGGAATAAAAAAGTTGCCTAAAGTTAGCCAATCATAAAAGTATTCCTCAACCCTAGAATAATCCCTTATCCACTTACTTTCAAGAAAGATGCATTTAGTTGAGATTCAAAATACAAAACATTCAATTCTTTGTTAGCAGTACAGTATATATTAATAGCCAAAGCATGCTTTCAAATTCCCAGTCAACCAATACCATTTCTGGGCGCAATGTCCCCTGCACAAACCACTCTGAAATTTTCTGATATTTTTCATTCCGATTTTCATTCAGAAAGCTGCTAAGGGTACAACCTTAAGAGTTGAATACCAAAATTAGCAGGTACCTAACCACATCCTGCTTTTCACAAGCATTCAAAAAGAATAAATTCCAATTAAGTATGCTGACTTTCTGAAGTTTCTCAGTTTTGTTTGGTTTTAGTGTGACTTCACTAAAAACTTTCATAACCTATAACTGACTTCCTCCCTTCCTCCATTACACTTTTAAACCATAAATTACTGCAACTGAAAAATCTCTCCATGCCTTGAGTACACAATGAAAACAACAGACAAGTATCATCAGTAGGCAGAGCAGAGCAGTGAAACACAAAATGTATTTTAGACACCAAGAGAGGAACAGCTAAGGAAAAGAGTCCCCAAAACCAGTTTTAGAGCAATGTCTCATTGTTTCCACTTGCTAAAATGTTAAAACACAGTTAAAAAAAAAAAAAAATCACTCAGTTAAGCTAGCGATAAAAAGTAAAATAAAGTAGCGGCTCTTTGTGGAAATTTGTATCATGATAAATGGCTGAATAAATAATGGTACTAGAGGCAATTAGAAAGTTATGTTGCATCAATGCTACTAGAGGAAAAGAAGGAATATAATCAGCTTTAGGATCTACAGCAATCACATAATTTGAGGGGCGACTCTTTTTGCATCCATTCTATCTGACAGAAAACCCAAATGTATGTCTCTTACAAAACTGCCAAGCAGAGCAACTAAGAATACAATAGGGGAGTACAAGCATTCCCAAAATTCTTCTGATTAAGCCTCACTTTCTATAGAGTTACACTGCAGAAAGGCTCTCAGTTCTATACTACTGTAGAATCAACACAGTCTGCTGTTTGGGCAACCTAAACATTTATTACTCTCAGATCTGTTCTTGTCCACTAAGAGGGAACAATTCCATACACAAATACTCCCAATAAACAAAGTAATTTTTGGCTTATGAAAGCACTTTCACTAAAAAAGAATGTCTATTCAATACTGCTCTTCGAAAGTAAACTACATTTATCTGACTTTCAGAACTATACATCCTGAACGTATCCAGGAGTTTGATCTCAGGTAATATATTAAAGCTTAAAGCAAACTTGGGAAAAACAAACGCAGACTTTACTGGTATTAACTAACCTGTGAATGTCAGCATCACCTTGTACTTATCATGGCTTTAGACTCAGTTAGGCATATAACACATCAGCTTAAGTGAATTAGTAATTTTGGCAAAATGAAGTTACTCCGTTCACAACATTCTCTGTACAAAAAACCAAAAAAAATTCTAATAAGGAAGCTGAAGACTATCATTAAAACAAACAAACAAACAAAACACTTTCCCGACCAGGAAAGAGAGGAAACGCAGGATGAAAATAATTCTGGGACTGTTCTCATGTAGTACAGAGTAATTTTCTCTGAAAGAATTTCTCCCTCTGCATCTTAAATCCGGTATACTGAAGAGATGCTTCCTATGTATCATCCCTGCTACTAATTCTCAGGTGCATACACACACACGGAAATGTACACCGATTAACAAAGTAAAAAAAGTTTTTATTATATAGCTGCATCTACACAAATGGCCACACAGAACACCACTTAATTAAATGGCACTCCACAAATGCAAGGAGGTGCATCACCACAAAAGCAATAACCTGATCAAATTCAATCCCAGAATACCAGGTTGAAAGAGACCTCAAGGAACATTGGGTCCAACCTTTCTCGGCAAAAGCACAGTTTAGACAAGGTGGCCCAGCACCCTGTCCAGGCAAATCTAAAAATTGGAGTCCAACATTAGGGAATCCACCATTTCCCCAAGAATATTATTCCAATGGCTGACTGTCTCAATTGTGAAAAATGTTTCTCATGTCCAATCAGAACCTTCCCAGGGGTAACTTGTATGTGTTACCCCTCATTATTCCACATAATGCCTTGTAAAAAGGCCATCTCCATATTCTCTGTAGCCACTCCTTAAATACTGGAACACAGTGATGAGGTCCCCCCTAAGCATTCCTTTCTCAAGGCTGAACTAATCCAGCTCTCTCAACCTTTTCCCATGTCACAGGTTTAACAGTCCTCTGATCATCTTTGTGGCCCTTCTCTGGACCCACTCCAGCCTCTCTTTTAAAATAGCAGGGACTAAACTACTATATGATGGATACAGTATTTCATATTACTATTAATTTATATTAGATGCCTTGTCGATAGCGCTTGATGTATCCCCTATTTCCCTTCCCACCTCACCCTCCAAGAAAGGGAGCATGAAAAGAATATAAGCAAATTTTAAAAATGCAGGCAAGATACATACTTCCATTTTCTATTTCAGAAACACAAAAGATGCCACTATGCAAAAGCTGACATCAGAGCCTTGTACACCACTCATAAAACAAGGCCCGATATTTAAATGCCTTCACTACATCAGTAGTCTTTTGTCTCTCTGGAGAACAAAGATGACAGCTGACTAAGAGGGTATCTTACTCAAACATGAAACTGGTACATGGCACTTGCCATAGCATATGACTAGCCTGACTGGTCTTTAAGGACACCTGAGAGACACAGTTGCCATAAGCATTAGCTCTTTACCTGTTCTGGAAGGCCACACAATGGAAATACATTTTCCTGCTCGAAGGCTGTTGACACTAATGATGAGACAGAAAGGTGAATGCTGACATTGGTCACACAGTAACTGAGAAGGATGGCAAACCATCCTGGATGTGACTGGTATGAGAGCAAAGATCCAAAACAGATTTTGTAAGCACCTTTTCTTACCTCCGTTGCCTCTGTATAAACACAGTACCTTACCTCCATATAAACATTTTTTAAAATTAATAGAATTTTGGAAAGCATGTTTAAAATGTATTGCACCAAAACCACAGAACGGCAGAAACACTGAGATACATAAAAAATAAGGATTCACTAGTGTCAATACTTATTACAAAAAATGTCCTAAAAAATGCTTCAGCTATACATGGTGAAGTCAACATAAAAAAAACTAACAGACTGAGTACCTCAAAATGTACCCCAAAGACACAGCAGTCTATATGTTACAGTTAATTACCAGTTATTTTCCACATAAAAGTACCTGCAAAGGCAACAGAAAGAAAGAACAAAGAGACTTAGAGACTGAGAAAACAACTGCAGTCATTTTACTTCACAGTCTTGAGTTAACATCACAAGGATTTAACATTATCCAAACTTCAGATTCCCCCCCCAACAATGACTTCCCAGGAAGTTAGGCAAAGCACACCACAAAGAAGTCACCCATACGCCCAAAGGAAACCCTCTCTCACTCCTCCACATATGCTTAGTAGCAAGATCTTGGGCATAATTGAGGAAAAGCTTAGCATCCACATTTCCAGTAGAAATTGCTATACTTGACTTCTCAGCATCATTAGTTCCACTGTCAGTAAGAGTCGACTTCTCTCAAACAGCTCCATGCATCTACTGCAGAGCCTTGAAACAGCCTTTGAATACAGAGTGAGAAGACTTCCTCTTCGTTTTCACAATTTAGAACTCTTCTGTCCTGGCACCCAAGCACTGAGCTTGGAATATGTCACAGAACCATTACATCTATCCTCAGGATAATTTAAAATGGATTAGCCAAGGCCATAAGAGTCCAAGGATCTGTCAAATATCTAAGTGCTCTAAATTACTGCAAAGTATTTATCAAACTATAATCCAAACAGCAACAGTGAGCACAAATTTAAAAAAAAAAAAAAAAAAAAAAATTAAATTCAGGAAAACTAATCTCCTCCAGAAGCTGCAAATGGAAAGCAGCAGAACCTATGTGGCCTTTCCAGTGCCTTTGATTGAGCAACCTAATATTTTGTAATTACCGAACACAGAGCTCACCCAGGAATTAGTTAAAACAGTTTCTTGTAAAAGGAGAATGAGTTATAACAAAGAGAACAGTAATACCTATAGTGCTGAAGTACGAAAGAACAGCCACGCCACATCAGAACAAAGGACCCTCTAGGCCAGAACACTCCTATAGCAGTCAAAAGTGAACATCTCAGAAACAGTGCAAAAACAGACAAGCCAAATATTTCCCAAACACTCTTTCAGTCTCCAGCACACTGACACTTCAGCCACTTTCTAAGTCAGAAATGGTGCCTTTCCTGTCTGTTCATTTGTCAAGTTCCCATTTAAATTCAGTTAAACTTTTAACATTTCTTGAAGCAAGACAGCTTGAATGTCAACGCTTATTTACATTTAGCATGAAGAACCTGTAGCTCTTGTGCTGAAAATACAATGAAGAATGAATAAAAATAACTTACTGCATAAACACTGTTATTTCTACCAAAAAAAAACCTGAAAGGGAGGAAGATAAAAAAAGGGGTTTATCGCACAGTAGAGGCTTGTCTTAGAGATGGTAGAATTTTAAAAGCACCCCAGGAATTTATCACCATAATTTTATAAACACAGTATTTGATTATTTAAAATACAGCTTCCATAAAGAAGATCTAGAAGCTTACCACAGCCTTGAAATGCAGGCCAGTCTGAAAAATCAAGGTCATATACACTAACTCTGAGCCAGCCTCACAGGAATCTCACACATTTACAGACAAACAAGCACTCTCCCCAGGCCACTTTATAGTAAGCATGAAGAAGGAAGACAACATAGCCTCAGTTTAGTAATGACGCAGCTTCACACTGCACATTCAAATTTCCTATCTACACAAAGCCCTTAAACCAATGACAGCAAAAAGTTTGAGTCCAAACTTAACCTGCACACACAGAAATTTAGGTCAAAACACAACTCTGTTTTTATTCGGGTTACAACATGCCCACTTCGCAGCAGACAGCAAATCTCAGGTTTTGACAACCTTCCAGCACCATCCTACATTTCCTCCACAGTTTTTCATTCCTTTGGCTCACTCTCTACCCACTCACTTTTTATGCATCACTCTTCAAACATCGATCAGATGTCTTGTTCAGAGAGAAAGATATTAATCCTTCATTTCTCTGCTCTATTTACACACTACTGTGCTCATGCCAAACAGCATTAATAGAGGCGTTGTCCCTCCAACTCATTTTTTGAGGGCCAAAAAGTTACTCTGTCCACACCAGCATACTGACTGCTCTCTTGTATAACGACAGCAAAGAATGTCACAGAAAGCTCCATAACTTGTCACTGACACTGCTTACACCGTTTGTTGCAGAAGCTGGTAGGTGGGGAAGAGGGATCACACTACACAAAAAGAAAAGATAGTCCCGTGATTTAGGCAATTTAATTATAACCCAGAGAACTCAGCTCTATTCCTCTCTCTTCTACATAACCAAAAGTTCCAAACCACAACCTTTGTCTTACTTAAGCAGATGTCACACATTTACTCTTCTAATATTTATGTGCAAGTAAAATCAAAGAGAACCATGTACTGAAAACAGACCACCATAAAACTGCTACATTTTCGGACAGAATGGAAATGGATATAAATATCTTCAACTGGGCACAGAAAATCAGTGAGCAGTATTCACATTGCTGACATACTTTATGCCTCTACCTATCAGCAGGTCTCTACTTTGTATTTGGGTTTGGGGTTTTTTTCACTGTTAAAGTTCACACTTGAGAAACTCTCATGATAATACAACAAAAAATAATAAGAAAAATAACACTGTCCTGAATAAAAAGAGATTTGAAATAAATTCCCAAATTATGTGCACTAACAAGAACGCTGAATATCTACCCATTCAGTACAGCCAACAGTACTACAAACTAAATAACAAATCAAGGCAATAGAACACACAGGTCCTTAGAGTTACGCAGTGACTGACATCAGCAGTACATGTATACTGATGGAATAATCGTCATTCTCTCACTTCTGAGCAGCTACAAATCTGACTTTCTAATTCTAAAATATTACAGATTCTGTTCCAAAGTAAAAAATTGTCTTGGTCCTAAGATGTCTCAAAAGCATAGAAAAAAAACATCCACCAATATTAACCTAACTGTAGCCAAATCAAGATATCCTTACTTCTCTGTTTCTGGCAATTTGCAAACTGCTCATATTTGGAAGGTGAACTTGAAACACTCAAGAGCACAATCTACAGAGCAATAAATTAATCAGCTCAGAGCGTGGGCCTACGTACTCTATATGACACCCAGTACTATGTCTGAGCATATAAATTGTGCTATGCCTAAGCATGTAACATTTTAAATTCAAATCCTCAGGTTATGCAAAGGGATGCATGACTTAGAATCTTGACTCAAAGAAAAACAAATGAGGGTAAATCAATACTTAAACCAAATGATGCACAAAAGCTTCAAGTCCAGGAGATAAATGGAGGAAAACTCTTCCATGTAATTCATAAGTTGTTCTTTTGGAGGTTGGGGCAGTAAAGTTTCTAATCAGATGTGGGAAACATTAGAATAACAACACACAGATACCAATGACCTTAATGTTTTCCTGGGAGCAGTTTCCATTTAAACTAATCAAAACGGGGCGGGGAGGGGAGGAGGCCAGCCCAATCAGCAGAAAAACACACTAGTTATTCCAAATATATAGTTCCGACACAGAACCAGCAAATTCCATCATATCACAACAGCAGCTAAGCAGCTCTTGGGAGTCAAAGAGGAGCCGCGCACAATCCCGGAGCGATGGGCACTGCAGCATGCGCTGAAGGTCAACATTCCCAGGCCCTGCTCCCACGCTCTGGGTTCGTGTGCGCTTCCCCTGCCCACGGCAAAACACCGGGGCCCGAAATCGCCCACGGCGCCGCGGCTCGCCTCAGGGATTAAACCCCAGAGGAGAACTCCGGGCCGCGGCGAGGGGCACACAAACCACGCCAGGCTCTGCACGACACACGGGCTGCTGAAGGCAGGGATGGAGGGAGGGATCCGCGGGCGGAGGGACCTCGCTGGGCAACACGCCAAGCGCCGACAGCGCGGTTCGTCTCCATCCCAGCGCCCAGGGCCGAGCCGCAGCCAAGAGGCGCTTTCTCCCCTCGCCCCGTCCCCCCACCCCGGGGACACCCCCGTGGGACCCATCCCGGCCGGGTGCGTGCCCTTGGGGCAGGTCCTCACCTGCATCCCCGGCAGTGCCGCCTGCACGGGGGACTGAGCCATGGCGGCGGGAGGGAGGGAGGGAGGGAAGGAGGGAGCCGGGTCTCCTCAGGCGGCTCCAAGGCACAGGGCTGAGCTCATCTCCACGCTCTCTCACACACACACAGCGCCGCCGCCGTCCTTCTCCTCCTCCTCCTTCTGGCCCTTCCCCCGGGCGAGCAGCGCCTGTGCGCCGGCGGTGGGAAAGGGGCAGTCCCGAGCCGGGGCTCTCCAGGCCCCCCGGGAGGGTGCGGCGGCGGCGGCGGCTTCCTCATCCCTCCTCCTCCTCCTCCTCCTCGGGGCCGTGCCGGCGACACGATGACAAACCTGAGGCGGGCGGAGGAGGAGGAGCGGCAGCGGCGGTCCCGCCTCCTCTGCCCGGCCACCTGCCCCGCCCCGCCCGGTGCGCCGCCCGGTGCCCGCCGCCGCCGGGGGGGCAGAGAGCCCGGCCGCGGTCAGCGGTGCGCCCCTGGTGCCTCCCTGCGCCTGGGCGCTCCGGGCAGGCTCAGGGCAGCGCTGTCGCTCCGCTGAGGTCCGTGGTTTCCCGAAGCGCTGGGCTCCCCGGCAGCAGCTGCAACAGCGCTGAACTAAATTGACAGTGATGTTCCTGCAGCAGCTCCTAAAGGGGAGCGGGGGCGCGTCGGCAACAAGAGAAGCCCTGGACACGTGCAGACCCCTTGAGAACCTGGCAGTGTTCCGTTCCCCGTCTTTGTGACGAGTGAAACTCACGGGCTCCATCACACGCTTTCCCATGTGCCGTGGGACGCCTACTATGCTACCCTTTTCTTCCTCTCCCGCTAAAAGCTAGGGAGTTTCATGAGTATTAAAGTCATCACAACCTGTCAGGCAGTGGGTCTGGGATCCCTCGGACAGTGTGGATCAGTGTCATTTCAACTGATTTTAAAAAATGAGGCGAGCATCCACTGCAGCATAAATTATTCTCATTAGATCAGTCACTAGAGTTCGTACAAACAGCTGCAAGAAACACTTCAAAATACAAAATGGTCTTATTGAGAAGCGGTCGGGACTCCCACTGAAGTTTTTCCTATAGTTACGAGATTCTTTGTTGTATAATGTGGGCTGAGTCAATGCTACACAATTTTGTTGTAGACACACAAATGTTCCTAAGGTTCCTACCCCTCAGTATAAATAAATAAAATTAGCTAACCGCTTTATGCAGGCAAGTATGTGTGTGCACACATCCACACATTGTTTATCTGAGAAAACAGAGTAAATATGCCAGCTCTTGAGTACAGTGAAACACATAAAGCATAATGGTTAGAAATTGTTAGAAAACCAAACTACTGGAATTTGTCTTTCAGTTGTTCATGAAGGATTTGATACTATCCTTCATGCTGGAATAGACTTTAAATTCTGTGGGCTTCAGCTTGAGGAAATACAAAAAATTTATATTTTTTACGTATTCTTACTAGTGTGTAATTTTCTAAGTAATGTAAAAACTTTCACTTGATTTTTACCTCAGTCAAAAGCCAAATAATAATCATGAGAATCAATATTGAAGCTTTCTATTTAGACTGTTTTCTAACATGTTTTTGCAATCTTTTTTTTAAAAAAGTCAAGTTTTAGTATCTCCTTGGTTGTTCACTGATTATAGTAAATTTTTCTTGTCTGCTAGGGAGAAAATCAATGGGTTGCAAATGAACCTTGTCCTTTGCTGCATGAAGACCACTGAGCTTTCGCTACCTCACATAATATTAAAAATTCACATTGAGAAAATGTCAGTTTTCAGTTTTACTATTGCCTGTGCAGCTTCATTTTTGCTCTTTTCTAGGTAGTCACTATGGTACAGATTTTATCTGCTGCTTTACTTTTTCTGTAGTTGCACATTTAGTGCAGAGTCAAAATAAAAAAAGGTACACATGTAAGTTGTGGTTTTTTTGTATTATGAAAATTATACAACTATTATGTTCTGTCCATTAGTATGTTCTTTGGGACTTAAATAATTTTCATAAGGAGCAAACCCTTGATTTGCTAGAGTTGCTTCTGGTTTGTCTTGTTAATTCCCTTTCTAAATTTAGGTTGTAGATTCTCTAGCTCAAAGCACATAAACACAGAAAAGTTCCCATGCTGCTCTGAAATAACTTCCACCATGCAGGCTCCTGGGCTAGGGCCACTCTGAGAGCTCTCTCTTGCTTCTGTGCTGCCACTGAGTAAAGATCATGAATTTTTTTTTCATCTCAGGGTTTCAAGGTTCTGCATTATGTGTTCAACAAGAAACTGTGCCTGGAAAGTTATTGTTTGAGCCAGTGGGATAAGCTGTATGGGCAGATTTACTTGTCAAATGCAGGAAAACAGAGGAGCAGATTCAAAACTCTGTTTCATAAACCAGATACCAGTCCAAGTTCTAGTGAAGTTAGAACAATGTAATAGAATGGTTAATTGCTCTCAGCTTCTGTATTTTATACTGTATCACATGTTCAGAAACACTTCAAATTTTTCCTTGGACTTGTAGAAATTTTAAATTGTTAATTGTTTTGAATGTAATTTTAAAATAATGTGTTTGCTGTTTGTTTTGTAAATGCTAATCTTTCATTCTAAATTTCCTCACAAACTAAATAGCAGAAGCCTTACAAATTTTCCTCTCCTTTTCTCACCTTCTCTGTTTTTTTCTCTTCTGAGGAAAAAAAAAAAAAAAGATTTTATGTACTATGTTACAAAGAACAGATACTGTGGCAGAAATCTTCCTTAAAACCAGAATGATTATGTTATAGCAGACAACCATCACAATACAATGACTGAGATTTCAAAAACAAACAGTTCTTATCATTAAGATGGTTCCCTGTTGTATCTTTTTGAATCCAGATGTCTCCAGCATTCAAAGATTCAATTTATGTGTCGACTTCTCAATAGTTGGTTTGCTTTCAATTTAACATGATACTTTGAATATGCAGAGATTTTCTGCTTTGCTGGTTATATAAGAAAAAAGTTACCAAAAAAAGTATAATTACATAATAGTAAACTCAGTGATAATGAACCTCTTCTTATAAACTACCTATGAATATAAAATGTTTTGCTTACTGACAAACACTGACATTTCTTAAATGAGCAATGTCTTCTGAGGAATCTAAGAAGAAAGGTGCACCAGAAACTCAGGTCTTTCTGAATTTATAATATACCTTAAATAGATAATTGATCAATCAATCAACCAACCATATCTTGAAATAAGTGTATATACTACAGGAAAAGCACTGTGGACTATAACAGAAGTCCCATTCAAGCAGGATTGCATTTGTCCGTCTTGTGCAGCAGCAGAGGTCTCCCGCTGTCCTTGGCCTGAGGGCTCTAGAACAATTACCTGGATCACAATACTGGACTGTTCCCTGCTCATCTTGTTTCTAGATTTTTGCTTCTTCCTTATCCACCTTTATCCACCACTAAGTTTTGACTTTCCTGCTTCCAATTTCTACACTCTCTTGATTGAACAATTTTTTAGTCAACTGTTTTAACGAACTGTAAAAATGTGTCATTTCTTCTCTTAACTGTATATTTTAGGTTCCTAGTCTTATAATTTTTTTTTAATTACCCTGTTAATAGTCTGATGGACTGTGTATACAAAATTGAATTCTCAATAGTTTGCCAGTAAGGCTTACATTGTAAAGGTGTGGCCCTTGCCTGTATCATACAACGCACATCAGCTTTAACAAGACTCTTCACAAATGGACCTTCAAGAATTTAAGTGTTCCTGGGGTAAAAGGGGAGGTCCTCAGATGGGTGTCTAGCTGATGATAGAGAGGAAAGAAAAAACCAAAACCATTTTAGAGTGGAGAGTGTTATCAGTAGGCTGTCACAGGACCAACCTGGGACCCGTCTTGCTCAGGATATCCATTAATAACCTAGAAAAGAGGCTAAAGAGAAATGACAAAATAGTCTTATATTGCCAAGTATCATAAGGAAGAAATTAAAACAAAGACCAAGGAGTTGCAGAAAAATCTCAGAGTCAGCGACTGCTGGGTGACATACCAGTAGAGGGGGGTTCAGCATTGAAAACTATATATGAGGAAAAGTATATGGGAGAAGAGTTTAACTTTACATACTGAAGTTCCTTTTAATCCAGAAGGAAATCTTGGCTGTCACTGATTCCAAATCAGTCAAAAGATAAAACTACGTTAGGATTTATTAGGAAAGAAATAAAGAACATGGAGGGACAATATTATTATGCCTCACTATAAATCTATGTTGCTCCCACTGGCTGTATCTTCCATTTCCAAAATTATACTGTCACATAGAAAAAAGTAACAGAAAGGGCAGAAAACAGATCAAAAAAAAGTCACGAGGTGTGTAATTAAATACATTACGATGTAGCTTAGGAAAGAGACTTTCTATGTGTGTAGTAGAATTCTGTTACCTCATGAATGGCCTGGAGAAAATAAGAGTGACTGTACACGTTTTCTCTAAAATAGAGAAAAATAGGTAACAGCACAAATGTATAATCTCACTGCCATGAGATGTTGGGGTGGGGGGTGGGGGGTGGAAGGCAAAAAATTTTGACAAATTAATGGGGAAATTGTACAACAGCAAGGTGTTAGGAATAACTTGTTCTTAGTTTCCCAGTGTCAATCTTCTACGAAGTTCGTGATGGAGCCTTTCTTCCTCTCAAGATGCCATGGCTAACTCTGCAGCCATGTATTTTTTCCAGCAGAGGAAGCTTATGCAGCTTCAAAAGCACACAGATTGCCTTCCGCAGCTAGATCGGGCTGTGCGCTTACATTCTGGTTCAACAAGCCACTTCTTAGAAAATAGTTTTGCCAGTTACAGAAAGAGGGTTGGAAATTCAAACAAGGGCTTTCTACTTTAGGTCTTGTGAATGCTAAAGGGGAAAAAAATGGTTTTTAAATTCTGTTTCCCATAGAAAAATCCAGTATTTTATTATGTCTTACAAAACATACTGTTCTATACATATTTTTCTCCCTGCAGTGATGTTCTTCATATCATTAATAGAAAATTTCAGGTTTTTGAGATTCTTATTAATAGAAGAAAATTCACTTTCTCATAGTACTGAGAATCATAATGGATAAACCAGGATGAGGCAGGAAATGGAAGAAATGTCTTGAGTGTTACCTGCTCTTTATTAATAATGAGGAGAATATAAATGCCTGCAAGTATTTCATTGTTCCAGGCAGACAATTAAAATTAGATGGGGACCTAGAGCTCATTAAGAAACATGAGATTGATTATACTGCCCTGTGCCTCTGCCCCTGAAGAGCATAATTGCATTTTATCTTGCCTTTTATAAGCCTTTCTCTTAGCCCCTTGTCACACAAACCAAACATAAGCAAATGGAATATAACCTTCTCTATCTTCTTCTCACATTTCACGTTTTATAATGGAGACATCAGTTCTTATCTCAGATTAATGTCTATGTACACAGCAGACTAGCAAAATCTCCAGACTAAATGGATCCAATAAAGGTGACCCTTAATGGTTTTAAACTAAAAGAGAGTCGATTTAGATTAGATAGAAGGAAGAATTTTTTTACAATGGTGGTGATAAAACGCTGGAACAGGCTGCCCAGAGAGGTAGTGGATGCCCCATCCCTGGAAACATTAAAGGTCAGATTGAACTGGGCTCTGAGCAACCTGCTCTAGATGATGTCCCTGCTCACTATAGGGTGGTTGGACTAGGTGACCTTTAAAGGTCCCTTCCAGCCCAAACTGTTCTGTGATTCTATGACCCTGCAATCACGCTGAAACACTCCCCCTAGACAGTTCATGTCATCAAATATCTAAATCGTTTGCTTGCAGGCTACAGTTGTCTCGGCAGAAAAAGTTGCATTGTAGATCATTGATAACTGGTAAGTGGTGGTCTTACAATTGACTGCACTATTTCATAATTTTAATTCAAGAATTATTCCATTTTACCCTTCATTAATCTCATGGTATACCAGTGTTTTGCCAGAGGATGAGGGTCAGCACAAAATACACAGATACCAACTTTAAAGAATAAGTGCATATATTTGCTGTAGTGCAAAACAGCAAAGAATTACAGAAGAACCAAAGAATTACAAAAGAAGCAAAGAATTATAAAAGGATAAGCTTAGCAATGCACCTAATCATTACTACAAAGACTGTCTACAGTGATTAACAAAGATACATCACCAGTTACCCTGTTAATACATAGCCATCATCCAGACCTACACTTCAGATGGGGAGTCCTGATCACAGCGAAGGGTCAGAGAACCACTCTCGGGAACTGAGAAATCCTACACGGTGCATCCACTCATAGGTGAGGTCTCTGTCTTCACTGTGAAAAGGTCCCAGCTTCTATATTGTTAAACAAACAAGAATATATCACTTATTTAGTGCAGAAAGTAACTGGCTTTCTTCTCTCCTTGGTTTTCACCCGAAGCCTGGCCAGAGCTTCAGAGGAAGATCAGGGAGTCAGTTTGGACCAACTAAAGAATAAAGATATAGATAAATAAACAGATGAATAAAGATAGATACATTCATATCTAATAAGGTCAGATGTGTACCTCCATAGCCTTGACTAGTCTCTAAATACAGAAAGATAGATACATTCACAACAAACACACTAATTAAGCAGAATTTTGGCTAATAAGGAGATACATAACTAAATATAACATTAGGTCAGAAGGTTCATCTAGAAGTCAGATCTGGCTCACGGCCTGTTGTTCAGGCCTCAGCACTTCAACCAGCAGCTACCTGTAAAATCTTGTGTTGGCAGAATTCTATTGTGTTCGTCTGTTGAATAAATAAACATATGGACTCCTGCATTTATCAGTTGTCAGTCTGGAGGGTTGGTACCAGATGACAATCACTGTGATGTGATGGGTCTTTTAGAATACAGCTTCATGCTGTACTTAATCCAACTTAACTGCAGTCTGCGGCCAAAGTGCTGATCCCACTCTTCCTTTCTCTCAGCCCTGGCTCCAGTCCTTGCATTAGCAATCACATGCCCACTTGGTGATTTGGATCAGTTCACTGATCCCACTGGAAATGCATCCACATCCTGCTGGATTAGCCTCCTGTGGCAGCAGTCTCTGGGTGTCACGCAGCAGGGACACCATGTGTGAGGGAGGGAGGCAACACATTCCTTTCATTGCTAGCCCACAGTCAGCTCAGATGAGGTAGAAGGTGAAACTCCATCCAGGATGTCCTGTATGGAGTGGGATGGTGGCTCTAGCTCTGTCATACCACAAAATCCACCTTCTCAGATTGCAGGAGTGGATGCTCCTGAAGACCAGAGCTGTGTATCCATAGCAGTCAGTCTTCACAGAAGCAAACAGTGGAGGGATGACTTTGCTGACACAAAATCTCTTTGCTGGGTAATTAGAGCCCTCAGCCTGCAGCCTTCGCAGCCTCAAAATTTAACACCCAAAAGGGAAAAGCCAGAAATCACAGATACCCCCCAACAAAGTGAGCTTTTTATTTTGGAAGGGTTTCTATTAGGAAAATAAATTACAGGCTGTAAGCTGTTTTCTAGCATTTGAACCTGCCATCATCCCCACTAGGTATGTGTGTGGTACAGCTACAGCCTGTAATAAACATGCCCCCACAAAAATGCAGGTCCTGTGCATGTGCCTTCCCACTCTGACCATCATTTCCATCCCACAGCTTTCTAAAACTAGTTACCCAGTAAGTTCCTGTTGCGCTCATGGTACTCTGACACTGCAGCCATCTTCCACTTCCTCCTGCAGATCTCTTCTCATTCACAAAAATCAGCTGCAACTCCCCACTTGCACCAGACCTTTGGCAAGTTCCCAAAGGCTCACACTCCTTTGGCATCTACAGTTCCCAGCTCAGTTTTCCTCCTTTTTAATGAGAGCAGGCTTCCCGAGGATTTTGGACTGAGCATATCTCTTCTTCCAGCCAAGGCAGTGAGTACATGATGCCTTTACTTGCCTAGAAGAGCAGGTTTTGCTGCTCCACATCAGCACTACTGTCTTCCCTGAACAGAAGCAAATATACAAGGTGAGTTATGGGTTGTAGGCTTATATTAACATCCCGATGGACTAGCAGAGCTGCACAGTCTTCCCATCCCACTGTCACCTGATAGCAGAGGGATTTGCCTCTGCACCACAGCTGCTTGTAGAAGTGGTCAGAGGGAACTGCAGGAGGTCACAAATCTACATTTATTGTCTGTTGAGGACTAGGCAAGAAACACACAGATAAACCCCTGAAACTGCTACCAAGAATTACCATCAGGAAGAAATGCAGAGATGACCTTGCAAGACACTTTGTATACAGATTTACTAGGGTTAAATGCAAATTTGTGCTATGCACAGTGTGTGGAACTCACCTAGGCAGTCTGTTCTTCCTGGATTGGGTTCTAGTTTCTTATCTGAATATTGCAATTGTGTCACACATCTATTCTCAGTTCTGCTCATTCTGCATCTTGCAGCTGGAATATATCCTGCCCCAAACTCCACCTTCTTCCCAAACTCCCTCAGTGCAAGTCATGACCTCCCTGCCCTTCTTTTGAGAAGCTCTCCAAACTGCCTGGATCAGGTATTGTTGATCATTATTTTTTATAAAAGATAGATAAATATATATATAGGCAGATATATATATAAGGTGATGTAGTTGTGTCCACTGAGGGGCTCAGCAAAGCATACAGATAACAGTGCAAAGATTCTCACCAGCTTCACTGGACTCTATTTCTGTTGTTTGTAGGTAGTAC
This sequence comes from Grallaria varia, assembly GCA_013396735.1. NCBI lineage: Eukaryota > Metazoa > Chordata > Aves > Passeriformes > Formicariidae > Grallaria > Grallaria varia. The sequence goes on along the minus strand of VWZG01001037.1, from coordinate 63,722 downwards.
ATAGGTTCCTCAGCCCATGGCACGTCTTCCTTTTCACTTGTATAGAGGCTGACACTATAGTCATCAACTTGTTTCCATGAGCGATTTAGAATTTAGTGCAGTCCTAGGCTTGGATTTATTTGTATTTATTAAAGTAAAAGAAAAATTTCCAACCTGTTTCTTATTATAGGTCAAGGTTTTACCATGTGTTTTTACATCATTTTTCCAGCAGAAACACAAGACCATGTAATTATTATGTTCTGGCTGTTCAAGAAAGAAACACTTTCAAAATATGCATATCTGTTATATTTATACACATAAAGTGTTTATATTTAATGATTTGAGTGTTTAACCAACTTCTGTAGAGATTTTTTTAAAAGCAACTCAGTTCACCTTCAAAATTAAATTCCAGGCTTCCCAAGAAGTCTATGTAAGGATGAGGGTGCAGCATCATCAAGGATTTTAACTGCTCAAAGACTGTTCCTCTCAGCAACCACCTCCTTCTTCAGCACTGCCATCGTTTCATATTAATCTGAGATGGAAACCACACCTCTCCCCTACAGCAATCCTGAGCTGAAGTTTCCTGTTTTCCATAGGGCGGACACAGTGGAGGACAGAACAGGGAGGAGCAGATCCAGCAGTCCTTGCACACAGGTCCTTGGCCCCAACCTGAAGATCTGTTTAGAAGTGCCTCAGGAGCAGCCAACCAGTGACTCTCCTAACTTCTCCTATCCCAAAGCTTTGCCAGCAAGTATCCCAAACTCTTCAATATCAGCCCTTCCCAAACTATTTCAGCATGTGAGCCGAGGATAATCCAAATCTCTCCTCCTAGTAGTCCTGCCTCCCAAAGATCTCCCATCCAAATCACAATTCACTGAAAATACCTTTTTCTTCGAAGACCTCCTCAAGAGCAATTGCCTGAATGTCCATCCACATCCTGATCACAACCCTCTTGGCCCTTGCAGCAGCAGCAGCAGCAGCAGCAGCAGCAGGATCTGTAGCCCCACAGGCTGTGGAGATTCCTTGTTGCCCTCCCAAGGACTGTAAGCCCCATACCCAAAGCTCTTTTCTAATCATGTACAAGTTTGATTCTAAAGTTTGCAGGACAGCTCTAAAAGCTGTGTCTGTGCATTGGAGAAGACGTCAGAATGAAAAGTGCAGTGATTAGGAGATGTCTAAAACTGAACGTCATTCAGGAATGAGCTGCCCTTCCAGCAAACTCCCTTAATGCACTGTATCTTGCAGTCATGGCCTCACCAAGAGCCATCTCAGAGAGCTGGGGCTCCTACCAAATGCATTGATTGTGGCTCTCTTTTTAAAGATGGGGTCTGAGTTAAGTAGTTGTAGAACAGATTAACGGCTGGGGAGTCACCCAGAAGGCAGGAATCTGAAAACAGGGCATGCTTAATCAGTCAGGAGTAAGTGCAGCCCAATTCAGCCCAAATTCCATATCCACTTAAAAATAATCTTTTGCTGGAGTGTCTATACATCCCTGTATTTAACATGGTGCTGTCTTCTCTGTGGATGAGTCTGCTGTGCCCACAGGAGCCAGTTCTGCTTTGACTGACTAACATTTTGCACAGTCACAAAAACTCCCTCAAACCTGCTTGTGGCTTTTCTTCATAGGGCAGTGGTTTATTCCTGGGGTTTAAGTCCTGCAGTGAAATTGGATTAAGCACAACATGAAGCTGTAGCCAGTGATTTTAGCATATTTTAGAGTAAATGCATTGGGTGCTGCAGCACAATTGGCTTTATTCTTATTCTTTACTATTCTTCAATATCAATATCCCTCGTGGAATTTTGGCAATTTTAATAAGTTTTTTAACACTTTTAAGGGAGGTGATTTCCACCAATGCTGCCAGGGACTCTCTCCTGCTAGATATTTTTATTTTGCTGAACATACAGCAGCCCTATGGTCTCCCAAAGCAATACTGATCTATGCATCTGATATGATACGATACTGATCTAGATATTTTCATAGGATAACCTGAAGCTTGTGATAAATGCTAGTGAAAAATCATTAAGTTAATGATACGAGAAGTGATCTGTAGTGTATTTTTCTGCCACCTGGTGGTGGGAAATGAGGTCCTGCGACCATAAGGAAGATTTTCCTGATCAAGGGGTCTAGAGTTGGAAAAAAAAACAACCAAAAAAAGGTCAGATAAAGGTAGAAGAGTGTTGTGTATTTTATATCTATTAATATTACCCAGAATCTGTAGTCACAGACTGGCACTTTGTTTCAAAAAGCCCGATTCAGGCAAACCAAATAAATCATTTCTGTTCTACAAGCTGCCTCAAGGCAGAAGGGAGATGGCTCTGGGCTTCTCTGGTTCTTCCTGATTCCACCAAGCTCCTTGAGCTGGAAATAGGTGGAACAGAACAGCACCTTGGGTCTACCTCCTGCAACTGGGCAGCAGCAAGTCAGTGGAGGGAGCAAAGTCATCACCTGCGTTCTGGGGCGGCCATGGGCTCTGAAGCTGTTGTAGTGGAGAAATGGAGAGTCACTTGCCATGAATGCACAAAATAAAGAGCCAAATCCAAAAACCAACCAAACGAAAACCACCAAAGCCCAGCTTGGGTTTTCACAACTCAGTCAGGAATGCAATGGTGAGTGACTGCAGCCTGGTCCAAACCAGGGGGAGGAGTTGGTCTGTGACAGTAACATCTTGCTCGGCTGCAGCAGAATATTGTGACTATTAGTCTCATATTCCTGCTCCCTGCAGAACAGCAGGTGCTGTAGAGGACCTGGAGGTTCCCTTCCCACCCTCCTCAATTTCATGCTCAGTTTCTAAAGAGCAGTCTCCCCCTCCAGGTTCAGCACTCACCAGGCCCGGCCAGCATGGGACATCCACTGCTCTAACCGCAGTACACTCGTGTAGTGGTGTTCCCCTCCTACCTTCCTATGTTTGGGATCAGATTTCCGTAAAAATGCATTCAATATCATTAATTCACTTAGGTGCTTACAGAACTGATCTCAGGCACTCTGTTGAACTAAAGGACCAGCCTGAAGGAGCTGCACCAATTGAATTAACCTTTACTTGAAATATTTTTTTGTAAGATAAGATCTTTAGGAAATAGGACTCCCATCTAAGTAGAAAACATTTCCAATTTTTATTACCAAGAAAGTATGGCATGGCTCGAGGAGCACTGATATTATTATTATGGGGTTTTTTAAGTTTATGAGGTTTGAATAAAGTATTTTTTCCCAGCTGGTAAAGGACTTCATGTTCAATTTAGAGTAAAAAAAAGCCCTCTATGAGCTATGATGGAAAGGAGCTCTGACAGGGACATACATTGCAGTCCACTGAATCTCACAGGAGGATGATAAACACAATTTCACATGAGCAGACAGCTGAGATTTCATCTTAATCTCATGAGGGTTTTATTTGCCAGTAATAGCAGGAGCAGATCAAATGAGGGGTTGCAACAGCAGTTTGAGAGTGAGTGCTATGAAAGTGCCTCACTCTATTTCATGCTTAGCTCTTGCATAATTTTTATTAATTATTTTATTTAGTTATGCAGCTTCCACAGTTTCAATTTTTAATTCCCCCTTGCCTCCAAAATACAGCAATGATGCTACAGAGACAGAACCCCTTTCACTGCAGATAGTCTCCTTATATGTGTTTCAGAAGGTCTTATGGCTATTTTGGCATTGCAGGGAAAGCCAGCTTTTTCTTCCCAGTACATCTGCTGTCAAATTCAAACCTATCTGATTATCTTTTGCAGTAATTAGGATTCCTTTAGGATGCAGTCAATGACAGTTGTAACATTACTTAAGAGCATCAGTGTTTGGTATGTCACTGTAAAGGAAGTAGTTGCTGGCCAGCCAGTGTGATACCCACTTGCAAGAACGGTAGGAGGGAGGATTCTGGGAACCTGTCAGTCTGACCTCAGTGATGAGGAAGGTTATAGAACAGATTATCTTGAGTGTGACCACACAGCATGTTCAGGGGATCAGGCCCAGCCAGCATGGGTTTATGAAAGGCAGGTCCTGCTTGACCAACGTGATTTCCTTCTATGACAAGGTAGCCCACCTGTGGATAAGAGAAAGGCTGTGGATGTCATCTACCTAGTATCCAGTAAAGCCTTTGATGCTGTCTCCCAATAGCATTCTCCTGGAAAAGCTGGCAGCCCATGGCTTGGAGAGGTGCACTCTTTGTTGGGTTAAAAACCGGCTGGATGTCTGGCTCCTGAGAGTGGTGATGAGCAGAATCACATCCAGCTGGCAACTGGTCACAAGTGGTGTTGCCCAGGGCTCAGTATTGGGGTCAGTCCTGTTTTGTAACTTTATTGACGACTTGGACAAGGGGGTTGCATGCATCCTCAGTCAGTTTGCAGACAACACCAGGTTGGATGGAACTGTTGGTCTTCTGGAGGGTAGGAAAGCTCTACAAAGGGATCTGGGCAGTCTGGATCAATTTGCCAAGGCCAATGGTATGAGGCTTAAAAAGGCCAAGTGCTGGGTCCTGCACTTGGGTCACAACAACCCCAGACAGCGCTATAGGCTGGGGGCAGAGTGGCTGGAAAGCTGCCTGGTGGAAAAGGACATGGATGTGCTAGTCAACAACCACTGAACATGAGCCAGCAGTGTGCCCAGGTGGCCAGTAAGGCCAATGGCATACTGGCTTGTGTCAGAAGTGTCCAGCAGGACCAGGGAAGTGATTGTGCCTCTGTACTCAACACTGGTGAGGCTGCAACTCCAATGGTGTGTTCAGTTTTGGGCCCCTCACTACAAGAAATTGAGGTGCTCGAGCATGTTCAGAGAAGGGCAACAGAACTGGTGAAGGAGCTGGAGCACAAGTCCTGTGAGGAGTGGCTGAAGGAGCTGGGGGAGTTTAGCCTGGTGAATAGAAGGCTCAGGGAAAATCTGCCTGCAAGGAAGGTGTAGCAAGGTGGGAGTCAGCCTCTTTTCCCAAGCAGCTAGTGACAGGATGAGAGGAAATGGCCTCAAGTTGTACCAGGAGAGGTTTAGATTGGATACTAGGAAAAATTTCTTTATAGAAAGAGTGGTTAAGCATTGAGCAGACTGCTCAGGGAGGTGGTGTCCTCATTCCTGGAAGTGTTCAAAAAAATGAGTGGAGGTGACATTTCACAATGTGGTCCAGTAGACACGGTTGTAATAGGTCAAAGGTTGGACTTGGCAATTTTGCAGGGCTTTTCCAACATTAATGATTTTATGATTCAGGTAAGCACACAGCTACTCTGAAAAATACAGGTCCTGTGTTTCATTCATCTTCCTCTTCCTCCCCCATACACAGTCAGAGCACTGTGAAACTCCCTGGGACATAGACTAGTTATCCACCTCCAGGCTTTATGCATTTTATGCAGAGCTTTGACTCAGATTAGGGATGAACATGGAAAAATGATAACATTTAACAGCAATAACAGAGAGCCCATTGAATTACAGGCTCTCATGTTACCCTTGTACTGTGCTAAACTCCACAAAACCCTGTCCTGCAGCGTTGTTGCTAGGAGGAACAGCAGTAATTGAATTAGGCTGGAAATGGAGCGTTCCTGATTGTCCTGAACCACCTCTTCTGCAGGAGTAGGATGATTTCAGTTTTCCCCTTGGACAACTTGTCTCCCTTTCACTCCTTAAGGCAGGACCCTGTTATTTTATTATCAATATTCTAACCTCTACAAGATGGTTAATGACATTATGCTAAAGCACTATGTCAAGCAGTGCAAGAAAAAGGTAAAAGCAATTTGCAGACGAAGAATATGTATAAGTGGTTTGCAATTGCTTCCAGGAATTAAAAAAAAAAAACACAAAGAACCAAAACACAAAAACCTTTGTATAGACATTTGTCTGTAACTATATATAAGTTTTTGAAAGGATTGTGCTGTTAGTAAGCCAGCTTTTAAGAACAGCAGCTGGCAGGGGCTAGATTGATGTAGTTCAGAAAATCTGACATTGACCCGTTTTAAAACAAGTGTCATCAAGGTGCAGTAAGGAACAGCAGGAAAAACCATGGAAGCTATACAATATATTTGCGATATTTTTAAGCACACAGATATACATATTCCTGTATCTACCTGGCAACGCATGAGTACAGATTGGAGTGCTAGAGTAGGCTTTCATAATTCACTACTCTTGCATTTTTTAAAGGTTTTTGTTTTAAGGACTGAATTTAGAATGATCAACCGTTAATTCAATTGATTTCAGGCCATCTTCTCTGTAACAGAAAATATATGTAAAAGACCCTCTCCGCAGTAAAATAGTCTAGACAGCAGCATCCAAACCTAAACACTGTCACATTTAAAGGTTAACCTCACCCCTTTAATACTCAAAACTAAAGAACTGAAAGCTCTAAATTCCAGCCCAAAGGTCAAATCCCTGCATGTGGCTTTCAGACCTCAGAGCAACACTGAGTAGCTACCCAGGCGTTTATGCAAGGTCCCCCAATTTTTTTCACATCAGATTTTGGATGAAAAGACACGTGCATATTTTAATTATTTAAATCCCTGTTTAAAATGAGGTAAGTCTTGTCACAGACAACTGTCTCCATGCATGTTTTCACCACATCAAAAACCTTTCCCATCTAATTTTACATGATCAGTGGCTTTCTACCCATAAACACGCATCATGTTGTAGACAAGTTAGCAGGTTTGCTAAAGTGCCAGCTTCCAATGGCTTATAATATAAGAAGTAGACACATGACCTGTACTTAAAAAAAGAATAAAACTAGTGATAAACTGCTAAATAAACATTTCATCTGATACAGACAAAGTAGTAGAAGATGTTATGCTACAGGTATACAGTTAAGGGATAATTTATTTTGCTTAACTTCCATGGCAGGGGAAAGGCTGGCCAGTCTACCATAAATAAAGCTGTATAAAACCCCCTTAACTCCTCAGAGGATGGCAGGGAGCCAGTTGTTGCTGCAGCTGTCCCAGGAGACTGTCTGTCCCATGGGCTGGGGGACATGCAGCATCTGAATCCCATGGGTTGTCCCCAGATGACCTTAGAGACCAATAAGGGATAGTGCCTGTGCGGGGACAGGACTTTTAGCTCAGTTGGTTAGAGCATGGTCATCAAGGTCATGCATTCAATCCCTGTTCACTTAGAGTTGGGCTTGATGATCCTTGCAGGTCTCTTTCAATTCACATTACTCTGTGACTATCTGCAACATAGGTGAAGAGCACCTTAGACTTGCCTTTTCAATCTCCATTTCTAACTGTTTTCATGGTTGAGGGACTCTGTTCTCTGTGCACATGGAGGTCTAAGTGCCAGCAACTGGAGTGGGAACAAGGGTGACAGGGGCACATGCATGTGCAGTGCGAGCAAAACACATACAGCTTGAATATTATGTCTGTGTGAGCACTTGCAAGTGTTAAACTTGCTGTAAAATAGGATAAGAGCAGTGGGAGCCAGACATCAAACCAGGCATCAAATCAGTCTGGCCAGGCTAGGGGGAGGGGCCAGTGAGTCCAAGTTAACTGCTGGACAATGTGTAGGATGTGGATCTTAAAACACAAGAATTCCCAAACCCACGTGCACTCACTGGCCCTCCATAACATGTACCACAGGACTACCAAGTCCTGTTAAGTAGCAAAATTCAGTCCTCCCTACCACTGATTTGATGGATGTTATAGGTATATTAATATAGAGAAGACTGACACCAATCCATTAGCTTCAAGTGATAGAGCACATAGGAAAAGGCAGCAGAGGGGTGGTATGAAGTTTTGTTAACATGCAACTGTAAGCCATATTCTTAAACCACTAAATTGTGGGTTTTTGTTGCCTTTTTTTTTTTTTTTTTTTTTTTTTTTTACACAATACAAGTTTTATTGCTATTGCTTATTCCAAAGGTCATTTGTCATTATCAGTTTACCTGAGTGGACACTTCTAATATTAAAGACAAAACAGGATTTAAATGGGTAGTTAACAGGCCCATAAAAGCATTATATTACAGTGTACATCCAAGTTACTGCCACGTGGAGCACAGTCAGCATTTTAATCTGAGCACTACCCAAGCTTTGCTCCCATTATCTGTAGGGAAGTACAAACGAATTTAAGGCACATGTGACCTGCCACTTTCAAGTAACAGTGAGGCTAGAGAGATCATGCAGAGAGCTTGTCTTCAATTGCTGTTTCTTGACAAGACTTGTTTCTTTCATGATGTAAAATTGAAATGCAGTATAAAAATACATCTTGTCACAGGGTCCAACAGTTCCAAGCCTAATTTCAATATTCTAATGGTATAATATTTAAGATTGAGGTACATTAAGAGTGCAAATTCTGCTGGAGTTTCTTCAGAATACCACATACAGTGCAAGAGAGAGACTAATCTTTTTGTATTGCTTCCCAAGAGAGACTGCATTTTAAGTTAAAACAGTTTTTCTTAACATCTCTCATGAGACACATTATCCAGAGGTGTTATTAGTGCTACCCGGATTCCTCTTACTGCAGGGAGTGAATGAGATCTCATAATTTAAAAAACACTCCTTCAATACAGCTTCTACATTTTAGAATCAGCTTCAGCTTGCTTTTCATGGTCATCTTTTTCCTTTTTGTCATCTTCTTTTTCTTCCTCAGCAAACTGGGCTTCAATCTCATTTGGATCAACATAGGTATAGAAAGTAGCCATGATAGCAAAAATGATGCAAACCACCAACAGCAAGGCAGAAAACAGCACATACTCTGCCCACTGTAAGAAAAAGGAAAAAAAACATGATTTATCCACCAGTATTCATTCCTCAAGAGTACTGCTCCATTATTTTACTGTTTGCAAGAAATTAGCTCAATGTGAAACTGAGCATGCATACAGCTTACAGGACTAAGTATTAGATGTATATAATATATATTAAAGCAATGGAGAAATGAGGCTCTTTCAGCAGTTCTCTCTTCACTGAAAAGATAAAAGTTTTGTGAATGCTGAAAAGTTTTACAATATCCTTTTCCTGAAGGAACTGGGAATTGAATGAAAGACTGAAGAGGAAACTTAGCACCTCCTTTTGGTCAGGTCACTCTAAACCAGGCTGGCCACAATTCTGCTTCCACTTAGGTCAGCAGTTAAAAGTTTCTACTGACCACAAATGTGGGCAGAGATCAAGACCAGAAATTCTAGTTTCAAAGTACCACCTCCACCTGAAAAGCCTCAACAGCTTCGTTTCAAGCTCTTTCTGGTTAATTTAGCTGAAACAGACTGCCAGACCTGTTTCAGAGGCAGGATCTTCCCTCTCAGACTTTTTGACTCATTAGGGAGTGCCACTAATAGAAAGTCTTGTACGAGTGTTCTTTACCAGGAGAACCACAACTTCCACATCTCAAAGAAAGAGGTTTGAAACCAATGGAGTCAAAAGAACAGATGTGGCAGGACTGTGGAATGCAGCTGAAGGCTTATTAACAATTAACAGAATTTTGGTAGGTTTTATTTCCATTAGTCCAGAATGCCAGCTCAACAGTTCACAGATTTTCTACACAATGAGAAGAAATCTATTGCACGGATGCTAGACATGGCTGCTTGCAAGCAAAGGAGCTTGACAGCAAGAGTTAAGGATGGCAAATAACAGATAAGTGAGGTAGAAACCTCTGTTGAAGAACTATTCATTGGAGTGGTTAAAAGTTCCACATACAGATATGTTGGGGAAGTGCTGGGAAAAAGTCCAACAGAAACTTTAGAAGGGCTCCAGGAGGTGAATCACCAGCCTGTTGTCACAGCCTTCAAAAGTAGCTTTAACCTAAATAGGTTAGAAAGATTTATAACTTCTTTATTTATATACTCTAATGAGATTATTCAGTCAAGAACTAGTTCTACAACTCTTGTAACTAACACTAACTTCTCATATTCCAGTTATAAATGCAAATCCATCATAACACTGATGTTCAAAAGTCGTGGTTGAGGGTTATCTGCCATGACTCCCCCCTGGATTAGAACTGCTTTCTCACAGTGTAATATAGTAGCACACTTACTGCTTGTGTGCTTACCTGCTTGCCAAGTCCGGATGCTCCAGCTACAATAAGGACAATTATGTTACCAACAGCCACAGTCAGCAGCCATCCTGCCTGCAGCACTGACTTCATGTTAGACGGGGCCTGTAGAAGACAGACGTTTATGTTTTGGGCAAACACTTGCTATGACTTATTTTCTGATGTTTACTGTAATCTCTACCATACAACAAACACTGGTTCTCTGCAGGGGGAAGAAGGATTTCTTGGTTTGTTTGATTTCTGTGGTGGTTGGGGTTTTTTGTTTTGTGTTTGGGTTTTGTGTTTGTTTTTAAATTAAAAATTGCTGGAGAACTAAACAGGTCTGGAGAAGGTATTGAGGAGCAGGAGATCACTAGTACACTAACTGCAACACCTTTAGCTTTATACACACCGAGTAACTAACAGGCATATTTTACACCTTAGTAACACGTTACAACTGAAATGAAGAAACTGAGCACATCACCATCTAGTAAGACATCTTACAATGTTCCCCTTGCTGCAGTTTCTAGACTCAGAATTAAGGGAAGAAATACACACAGCTAATAAACTGAAGTCAGAAGACAAAGGAATTAAATAACTAAACTGCTGCTAAAGGCTGTAGAGAGTAAGCTGGTGTGGAGATTAGGTGTCAGTACTTTCTTATTTTATATTTGAGTGCTCTCCAGTTTGGCTTTACAGCAGCAGTACAGTTCCACTTATTTTCAATGGAAAGTCACACATGAAAAGGAAATTTGAGAACTAGTGCTCAAGACTTCAAATTATATAATTGAGCATAGCTTTATGGAAAACACCAAGTCCTAATGAAATGGACCAACTTGCACCAGCCTATACAGTCCTGCTAGGGAGCTCTAAAGGAGCTAGGGAGCTCTTTCATCTAACTGATGAAAGCAACGGTACAGAACTGCCACTTAAAATCTGATCTGTTGTTTTTATCAGGATTCTTAACATAAGAAGCAAAACTTACCTGTGAGTATGAAAACTCCAGCCCAGTGACAGAGAAGACTACTTCTCCACATGTAAGAAGGAAATACTGAGGGATCTGCCACGCCATATGGACCGTATTGGGTGCAACATCTTCAAAATATGTTATATTTAGACTGCCTCCAGTACACTAGAAATTAAAATAGCATGTTAGGTATAGAAATAAAGTCTGCACATGGAAGGCACTGTATATGATTATACAACTGCTTAGAAAGTTCTGGGTAAATAAATATTGCGTATGAAGAGCTGCACATCTAGTTATAAAGCATAGGTATTTTACAGCAGACTTCATGCAAATCCATACTGTCTGCTAGGGTTAAAGACTAAAGGCCATTAGTGATGAACATGAATTCTTGCATTAAGTCATTATCACATCCATAGGTTTTTTTCTAGTTAATGATGGCTTTATGTTCTGTTTACCACACTAGAATTATATCCTATAAACAAGTAGAGGCAAGAGGGATAATTCTACTTTTTTTTAAATTAAAGTATCAGCATGGAAAGTAATTCTATATTGTCCACTAAACAACACTGGCAACTCACGCCATCGATTGAAATGGTATAGGCACTGCCAAATCCAAATTTCTTTGAAAGAGCTGAACAAGACGCTGATGCCGTTACAATTCTAATGATGTATTGCCTGAAAAAGAAAACACAGTTCAGACCATAGGTATAGTCAGTTGTGCATACTATATATCTAAAAAAAGTTCTATGCCCTTTTCCCAAGGACAAGTATGTCTAAGATTAAATTAGAGTAAAGAAAAATGCTTACTTTTTTCCTCCTGGAACAATGGTGTAATTGCTGACATTAAGAGGAGGCAGTACTTCAAAATTATTGTAATCCAGAGAAACGTTGACAGTATAACCATTCCTGTTTATGAACCTTTAAAAAGCAAGAGTGATTAAATACTACACAAAATAAGCATAAGTCAAAGAACACAGGTTCTACTTATATACTGGGAGCACAAGAAGTATCAAGTCTTCCCATTTGGTATTTTTTTTCCTGTCAGTTAATTTTTTTGAAGACAGTCTAAATGTCTTAAAGTGTAGCTAATACAAAAAGCAAGCTAGACCTCCATCAGCCCACTGCCTTCTTAGGAGAATATCAAAAACGAGACATGACTACAGTCAGTAGAAAATGCATCTGCAAATGGGAGATGTAGAAAAAAAAAGAGAAGTAGAAGATTACTTCTCATTCAAAATTAAAATGGGTATAGACATGTATATGTCTGTGCTGTTCATCCAATAAAAAAAGTCCAGGCAATGGAGTGAAATACACACTTCTGGTTTTAGCTAAATTAAACCTAAAGTAGATGTGCAAGATAGCTTATACAAGTCACACTTCAGAAGTTCTTACACCCCCGAAACATCAAGTGAAGTGTCCAGCAAGAGGCAAGATCCTACAGTAGAGAAAACTATGTTAAACAAGAGAAGTCCACCCAAAGACAGGTTGAAGAGAATCACACTGTCAAAATTTAGAAGCAAAACAAACTCTACCTGATGAAATTTCTTCCTTCTTCTGGTTTTGACGTAATGTTGTCGAGCATCTGGGGGAAGAGACTTATCAAAATATTTCCTTTATATCAGTGAGCTTGAATAATGCACCATTACATAGCAGTGGCAATTTAACAGAGGCTTCAGACCAAGACTCCAGACCTTCCCCTTTAGGATCCTACTAGATACATGTTTACTGGAAAACTCTGTATGACCACACATCTAAGTCTTGGGGAAAGGGTAATTGTCAAGCTAAATAGTAAGTTGGTAATTTTTTTAATTTGCTTTTAAATGACACTTTGGCCTGCTCCCTACAGCTCATCAGTATTACTGGTATAGCAGAGACAGGGAGAGACAGAAAATGGGGCAAAAAAAGCTATCCAGAGCTTGTCCTCTCAGCTTCACACACTTCACATAGACAGCTATCAAAACATTCATGTATATTTTAAAAAGACTTACCAAATTAGACATAATGTCTGATCCATCTGTGTTAAATGCGAAAGTGTAACGTTTTCCCTCGAGCAGGTCCTCCAAAGATTGAGTTTTATTTTGAACTTCAGAAGCTACACTTAATGATTGCAGCTCAGAAGTCTTAAACATCATGTACTCTGTCTACAAAGACAAACAAATTGCTATGAATTTCTGTGAAACTGCATACTTGTCTACAACTTTGAGGGAATGTTATGGACTCAGGGGTCTCAAAAGGTTACACATGTTACTTCTGAATTGCCAGAGATCGTGAGCATCCCCTAACATTCATTTTCATTAGGTTTTCTACATCAAACAGTAATTCCATTTGATCGTTATTTTTTATTAATTTATTTTGTTACACAAGCTTCAGTTACATAGGCTTTCCACAAGCATTATGGAATAGCTGTTATATTTTCCTGTGTATTTCTTGCTCCAGATAAATCAGGCTTACCACAACCACCAAGTAAAATTCTGTTTAGCTACAGAGGCAGCACAAGATAAGATGCAGCATTTTCCAAACAGAAATACCTCCTAAAATATTCGAATGCAAGCTTCATCTTTATGGTTTCAGCATCACAGAAGTGACATGTTTTAAGCTTTCTAAACATATTTAATCAACATAAAATACTTAAACCATTGATGGACACATTAGTGTAGTACTAAAATAACCCTTCTGTTTTACAGGATTATAAAAAGCATTTTATAATATATATGTGGATTATAAAGTGTCTAATAGGGAGTAGAGCATTTTATGTCCTTCATTTTCAGGTATGAACCATGGTTATATCAATTCCTTGTCTGTATGCAGTTTGGGTGTCCTTACCTTCTCCTCACAGCTCTATTTCCATGTGAGGCAAATCTGGAGGAGAGTGAAGCAGGATTTGTCCTCTTACATGGAAATAGGACTATAAGCTATCAGAGATCACACTTCTAACATTCCTTATCAAAAACATCCATCAGCTCCACCACATTTTGCTGTCAATAGACTATCAATGCTGTGCTGTATTAGCACCTGAAAGATTCTCTGGTAGCAAAATCTGAAGCATAACATGTGAAGTAGCCACAGAAAAAGCTCCCTGTTCAAGAAAGCCATCCCTAACAGTAATAGCAGTGACTTACTAGAGCTGAACAAACTTTTACTGAAGGAAGGGGCATTCTCTCTGTAAAGAAACGGAACCGTTCTAACAAGAGCAAAGTTTTCAACTAGTTTGGAGTCACTGTTAAGTTGAGAGTTCCTTGGAAAAAAAAAACACTCCACTCTTGTCAAAACAAACTAGTAGCACTTCAAATATTGACACAGTTAGCATTTCTTCATTCAGTGTGTTTTCAGTAACAATTCATTCCACAATAAAAAAAAAAGAATTAGTTAAAATTACTAGAGGGGATAAAAAACAACCTAGAAAAGAACCAATTTTGAATGATTACTTAAGAATGAATTTGAGTTACTACATTAGATTTTTTTCTTAACTTGCTGTTCCTCATCTGCCCTTACTTACCGCTGTCCTCGGTTCTACAACCACCCTCTGAAGTTGAGGTTGAAACTGAACTGTTGCAGGACGATAGCCTGCATTCAATAATCTAATTTGGGTATGCCCAGCTGCAGGGAAAACTGGATACGTTTTCTATCGGACAGAAAAAAATAAAATCAGTGCTCTAAGCCACATGGAAAAATTACTGTAATTACTGTGATCTTTATTATTTCATATTGAACATTAGCATTTGCCTCACAAACTACGACTGTCTGAGGGCTGCAACACAAATAACAGGTTTTGTCACTAGTCTCACAAGTCGTCTTAGGAAAGAAGTCTCTCATCTACAACAATGCCTCCATGGCCAGATGTGGCTCTTCTTTGTTTACATCCTGCAGCATACTGCCACTTCCAAGGCCACTCTGCAGTTCAAGGAATGAGCTTTTCCCACATCCCATGGCTGCCTGGGTTTGAGTTTCTTTGTACCATGTTCTGACTTGTTCTCCCTCAGCACTGGTGCTGCTGAACCAGAGAAGCATGTATAGGCACTGCCTGGTGTGACTACCCAGAGAAACTGAACTTTGGAGACCCCACTTCCAACGAGGTCTAATAGTAAATAGCTTCTGCTCCTGGAAAGCAGGAAGAGCTGCAAGACTTATGACTATTTCAATTCTGCCTCACCCACCCTTTTCTCCCTTCCCATACTTTTGTCTGCTTCAATCTCTTTAGGTACATCACATACACACAAAAAAACCCCAAACCAACAGATCCATCTTGACCTTTCTGCAGGAGATTCTCATGCAACAACCTGGGAAATTACCAGTTTTGATGAATCTCTGTCGAATGCCAGTATGTCTGTACATGTGCACAGCTCTGACCCTCTGAACAGAACATTTGGGAAGGCAGCCTGCTATAGCAGCTGAAGGCCAGACCCTTTACTTACATCTTCAAGAGGCAGGATCGAACATATAGCTTGTTTCACTGTTGGACCCAGGCATTAAGGAGAGAATTCCTCGATCCTAACTAAAGCTATTAGTTGCCCAGAGAAGTTGCAGATGCCCCATCACTGGAAGTGTTCAGGGCCTGGCTAGATGGGGCTCTGAGCAACCTGGTCTAGTTGAAGATATCCTTGCCTGTGGCAGGGGGTTTGGGACTAGATGATCCTTAAGGTCCCTTCCAACCCAAACCATTGTACGATTCTATTTAAAATTTCAGCACCTTGCCTTGATAGTGCACAAAGACAGGCAGGCATCTCTAGATAGCTATTCAGATCTTGGGATGCAATGGATCACCTTCCAGAGGTGTTGTCAACATCCCAGCTACAGTCTAAATATCAGATGGGATCAAATGTACAAAGCAGCCTCCTGGTAGGCCAAGCAAGTCTCTGGTTTTCAGCTTTTAGACTCAGTTTAAAGACAGGTTGCCTTTAATGTGTGATTTATATTAACAGCAATGAAATGTTTTGCTGAATGGTGTTCATTGCTAGTTATTATGCTAATCACAGTATTGCAATATACTTTATGTCCTCTCCCTCCACTTCTGTGCTCATATGCTTGGTTCCAAGTTTATGAGTCTTGCTTCATTTTCCCCTTAAACACACTTTGTTCTGTATTAACAACTAAATATCAATAGTAAATACTTGCATATGGCTGGACTTACATCTATTTCCACTTGCACAAGGGCAGCAGCAACAAAAGCCATAGAGGCAAGGAACATACCAACAGTCATCTTCTTCAGGGGCCTAGTAAAACAAGCAAAGACATGTGTGAGTTTTAAAAGAAGTGTTAATTCAAAGCTTCAGCAGTGTGTTGTTTTCTTTCCACAGGGGGAAACTCAAGTGGCCACAACTAGCGCATTATCACCATTTGAAGGGCTGATGTTATTACAGAAAGTGTTCTGCTTAGCTGGGTACCTCTCAATTTACCATTACACTATCAGGAAATACATCTTTCCTGCATCTGCAGCATCTTAACCTGTTAGTCTGCACCTGCTGGGCTCAAATATTGACTGAATACAGTTACTAGGTTTCTGAAAAAGTCTGGGTTTTTTCTTCCTGCTAAACAAACTAATGCAGTTATTAGCTTTACAACAAAGAAACAGGAAGATATGCCTTTAAAAAGAGTAACAACTTGTGTCCATATTTTTATGTTTAAAAAAATTGAACAAATTTCAGGGAAATCTGTTGAATTAGGAGACTTCTACTGACATTCAGTTAAGCTGTAAGGGTAAATTTAAACCACTTGTTCTATTTATGACATCAGTTATCCAGTGTAGAGTATTCACAAATGAATGACAGTGTTTCCAGCATAGCACACACACCCAAGATTTTTCATAACTGTATGGAAAACCAGCATTACATCTTAGCTCTGTGAAAACTGTTTAAAGAACTATATTGTCTTCTGCCTCTGCAAGCTCTTTTGCAAGTGCTTTGTGTCTCAAGTAGTTTTAAGTCCAAAAACATGACACATGCTCAGGATATATTCTTCAGGAGGGAGAGGAGATAGACACAGGGGAATGTGGAAAACAGTAAAGAGCATCTCTCCTGCAATCACAAGATTTTGTCTGTAACCAGAAAAATTTGTTACTTTACTATTAGACTCTAGTCTGCGGTGCCTCTACATACCACTTGCAGTATTCTGTATTTTTTATATTTTAATTTCCTTTAAATATTAACACATTTAAAATACACTAGTATTTTCTCCTTGTTCTTGTTACATTAGGGCTGGAAGAGCCATTTAAAGAAACTACCAAAACAAGCCTCTGCTGAAGTCAGGAAATTACATTAACTTACGTAAAATCAATCTTGCATTTCTTGATTAAAGGATAAATCAAAGAATCTACAATTGGGACCATTATAACAATCAGGACTGGATTCACAATCTGTTGAAGATGAACATAAAAAGAAAAAAATTAAGCATTTTTCCAAGTAATTTTTTTAACAAGTAGTGATAGGTAAATAACCTTTCGGAAGTATTTCAAAATTTCAGATAGAAGATTAAATGTACCTGCATTTGGTCTGGTTGAACTGGAATACCCTGGTGAAGAAAAAACAAATAGTTATTAATACTATGACAACAAGTAAGTGGTCTGAAAAGTGTTAATTAGAAAAAAAAAAGAACAAAAAGTAACCTACAAAATCCCCATTCATTACTGTGGCTTGCAGCGTCCATCTTGACCCCTTAAAAAAAGAAGAGAAAATTAGATATCACAATAATTCAACATTCCAAAGTTCCTCTTTAATTGTTTTCATAAGTAAAGTGTTGGGAAAGACACGCAATACAACAAAAATTAAAGCTACCTTCCTATGGGAGTATTCTTACTCTGCAATGTAAACATTTAAACAAAGTGATCCTCTGTCGTCATGAAGGTCGGGGTAGGTCAAGGAATGACATATCCTCTTCAGGAACAGGAACCAGAAAACCTTTTATTATATCAGAAGCTACGGCTTATATAGACTTCAATATGGACACATGTCCATGGCCTATTGGCCTCTCTGTACATAAATAATTCTTAATTGGACACACAGACCACGCATGTCGGTAAACCATAACTCTGAAGTGATGAGACCGGATTTCCATCCTAGGTGTCACAGCCTTTCCCTTCCGTGCATATCACCTGGCTGTGTGCAGAAGTTCCTAGCACTCCAGAGAGACCCCAGGGGGCCCCCCATAATCCTCATGGCCTATTTAATTCCATTTACTTGTGTTGTAAAATAAAGAGGAAAATAATTTAGATGCAGAAATGAACTGGAGAGATGGCAGGGACATTCTGTGCAGAGCACTGCCGTGTGCTGTACATAGAACCCACCCAGGTGCCTGTGTGCTGTCTGCCTGAGCCCAAGCAGCCCACACCTCCAACACATCCATCCCTCCTTCACACAGCCCAGCCATGAGCAGACAAGCCAGGGCTCAACCTGCATTGAGCCCTCTGCCCCAAAGACCTGCCTGTAGCTGGGTCAAGTGGGGCTGACTTCCAGCCTGAGCACAGGGCAAGACAAGAACACTTAGTACTGCATCTGCGGTGAGAGCATTTAACCACCTGCAACACACCACTGTCCAAGACATGAGTTATTACTTGGGTAATGAGTATTTAGCTCTGAATTTTGTAGCAGACCTGCCTAATTGTAACAGGTCACAGAGGCAGTTACAGCTCATGGGTAATAAAGCAGCAGGGTATAGATAATCTGGACTAAACTTCCTACCATCTGCTTTGGTTAAAACTTTCAATCCCTCTCAGACATCATAAATTCGTACTTCAATCCATAACCATGAAAGCTGCTTTCATGAGTCTTGAGCACTCAGTCCACCAAGTAAATGGGAATTATGGGCTTATACTTCTTGAAGAACACTGGATGTTCGTACAGATTGGGGAATGAGATGCTGGAAAGCACACCATAGAAAGGGATCTGGGGGTCCTGATCAATGGCCAGTTGAATCTGAGTCAGCAGTACCCTGGCAGCCAGGAGGGCCAACCATGTCCTGGGGGGCATCAGGCACAGCATCACCAGCCAGTTGAGGGAGGGGATTGTCCTGCTCTGCTCTGCACTGTGTCAGGAAAGGTTTAGGTTGGATATTAGGACAAAATTCTTCATGCAGAGGGCAGCTGGGCACTAAAACAGGCTCCCCAGGGAAGTGGTCACAGGATCAAGCCTGACAGAGTTCAAGATTCTCTCAGGCACATGGTGTGACTCTTGGGGATGGTCCTGTGCAGGGCTAAGGGTTGGACTCAATGATGCCTGTGGGTCCCTTCTGTCCTAGCTATANGGAGGTACTGGGTGTTCCCATCTGAATCCAAGCATATATAAGCTTGGGGTTTTGGGACTTGGGGCACTCACTCATCAGACAGAGGAGGACCAGAATCTCAACAGGACTCTAACTCTCAACCGGACTGCAACCACCAACCTTCTAGAAGGAAAACAGGTTTTCCTTTTCTTTTTGCTTTGGACTCAGGGGGACCACGTGGTGCTCAGCACAGGGGCTGGTGAGCACCATACTGTCTGTGCCCCAGGGGGATGGGTTGTACAACTGGGTTTTGAGGGCTGAAACCAATTTTCCTTTGTATCAGTGTATCTATTGTAATCTTTTTTATTAAATTGTAGTTCTGACTTCTAAACTCTTTTGAGTTGGATTCATTTCTCCTGCCGGTTTACTTTTAAACCAGCACACCTTCCAATTCAGCATATTCTGTGATTCTGTATTTATAACAAGGTTTCAGTGATTAAGCAAACTGGCATCCAGATCATTTAAGCCCTGATTCTCCACATCATTTGCACTAGGACCCTAAATTTCATCTCACAACTAAGAATGGAAGAAACATTAGAAGTGAGAAAGCTTTACATTACTGTTTTGCTCTGAGTCCTGGTCTGATACAAGATTTGGAGTGGCCTCAGTCACTGGATCAGTCTAGGGCATGCTCAAATAAAGAGATTCCCCTTACTACAGAACATCCTGTAGTAGCATGACTCACTAACCACCAAAATCAGGTTAAACAATTTGTTTTTCCACCCTCCCACAGGCATTTTTTATATCTGGTGACCTCAGAAGACAGTGACGTCATACACCTCTAATTACCAAGCCAAACAGTTTCTACTTTACCTGCTGGTCAAAAAGTGCCCAGAACATGGGGAGAGGGATGTAAAGGAAAAGCACCTTCATCACCATCTTAGTCTGAGCAATCAGTCGTTTCTGCAGCAAATGAGAATTACACAAGAGGAATTGATTAAAAAAAAAAGAAAAAAAAGGAGACTGCTGCACACTGCTATTCACAGCACAGCAATGGGCAAAGACCCATCCTGTAATGTTTACCCACCTAATGAACTTTGCATGTTGCAAGTACTTCAGACATTTTCTGTCAAAATAGTACAAAGTCTGCTTGAGGCTCTGGGAAGGGTTGTGTGTATAGAAAGTGACACATAGAGAGATCTGGGCCTCTTTGCATGTACACCCATGGCAGCATGAGATTCAGCACTTAGTGCTGCATTATTTTTCTAGGAAGGAGGCATTTGAACAATAGACAACTGAGGAATTTCACATATGAACAAAGCATATAGGCTTAAAGGAAAAAAAAGTGACAGGCTAAGGTCTGTGCTCCATTGACAACAGGGCAAAGCAGACAGGAGGCAAGTGACATGGCTGGGGACTAGGGAACACAAGGCTTTGAGAGTCATGATAAGAAATCGTTCTAAGGCTTGAGGGGATGCAGTGTTTACCCACTTAAACTGAAATTCCAAGCCGTAAGTCTGCAGTTTCATCTCAAGTATTATGGCCCTCTGCTTTAACCATGACAGGCAGCACTACTCCCATTTTTTCCCTGAAGTCATTAAACCAGCGTATTTAGTTTGAAGACAGTTTACCAAGAGCGACAAAAAAATTGAGAAAGACAACACTTGCCATTTTTCTAACTGGAAAACTTATAAGTGTTTGTATTTGTTTGGCAAGTCTTTTCATATCTCTTGAATTTCCCTGGACAGCCTATGATTACACAGAGCATTGACTCACACAGCTCTGCTTTCGCCCACAGGAGCTGGGGTGATAACCTGCAATCCCAGGGGAGCACTGAGATTTGGCCAGATCATGAGCTACTAAATGATCAAGAAGCCCAAAATTATTTGTCCAATGCTTGAGGCAATGGATCAGAGTGGACAGAGAGAAGCTGAGGGTCAAAGAAGAGAAGGCTCACACAGTACTTACATCATACTTCTCACTTGCCCAGTCCAGCCAGTGCTCTCTCTTGGGGAACTTCTTGCTGCGATGCCGAAATCGGTTTTTGATGGCAAACTGAGGAGAGACAGAATTGTGTAATGACACTAACCCTTGCACCCTGACATTGAACGTACACAAATATAGTCCCAATGAACTCTTAAGACTTTCTGCATGGATTTTCACAAGGCTGAGATGGGCCTTAGGAGCAGCACCCTAACCAGTGGCCAAAGTCACCTATAGAGATTTGGTTTTGACAGTGCTTATAAGACAAGCAATGGGCTTGACTGTAACAAGCGGGAAGGGCTCCATGGAGAATGAAGAAATCCATAAATCAAAAAAATTG
Source organism: Grallaria varia (assembly GCA_013396735.1). Classification (NCBI taxonomy): domain Eukaryota; kingdom Metazoa; phylum Chordata; class Aves; order Passeriformes; family Formicariidae; genus Grallaria; species Grallaria varia. The sequence goes on along the minus strand of VWZG01001037.1, from coordinate 42,350 downwards.
CCTGATCTCAAAGTTGAGGCACTGCAAAATCTACCGCAAATCTACTCATGCAGACTGCACTCCCTTCACTGCAGACTCACACCAATGTGTAACTCCCAACTTCCTTCATGCAGTGGGGATCGATATACCTCTGCACTGTAAATAACATTCTTCTAATAAGCAGTAAGTATTTGCTGATAAGATGTACTGGTAGCTCTGCTCTCGACTCAGGTCAAGGTGTATCAGAGCTGCATAAAGGTGCACGAATGTGCAAGGAATGATTCCCAGAAGCTGGGATAAACTTCTACATATCTCTGACATCTTACTTTGCTTCCTTTATGTATAAATTCACACATAAATCAAGATATACTTAAAAGAGGGCAGTCTAAACCTGGGGATGTCAGTAATAAAAAACAAGTAGAAAAACCCCAAACCAAACAAACAAAAATCCCCACAAAAACCAGAAACACCAACATTAAAACCTTGCCTCATATTATGATAGTTTTCTGATCTAGGCAAGTTTACAGAACAGTTATAAAAATTGCTGCCAGGGATTTTGGGGATAAAAGTAGTACTTACTCCAATGCAGTTGCAAACTTCAAGCATTACATTTCCTTGAGGTTCAACTTTCTTATACATTCTGCTTCCAATTACGAACACAACTACAATATTCAAACAGAAACCAAAACCAACTCGATTATATTAAAGCAGTGGCAAAAAAATTGGTACAGAAACTGTAAGAGTCAAGGAGTTAGATCAGGGTGGGAAGAAACCTCCTAATGAGCAATGAGATTGCCTAGTCCCATGCTATCATACAGTAAAATAAATCAAATTAGCACCAGCAGACAGCCTCTAAGACAAAAATCTGAATCTGGAAACTCTTCAGGTAAGTGCTCAGGGGGAGGTTAGCTTGATTGAGGGGTGGTCAAAACCACGACCACTTCAGACCTTGGCTCTGGCCTTGCTGTACGGGCTCCTTTTCAGGAGTTCAGGATGCTGCAGCTCACATGATGCAGGGACACATGAAGCTCTGCCTGAAGGGCAGGACTGCCCAAGGTGTCCTCTGCTCCCACACCCAGGCAACATTCCTCAGCCTCACCCTCCCACATGCAAGGCAGGACACAGGCAAACCCCCACAGCCGTCATCCAACTATGGTTGGGTGCACAGGCAAGGTGGGGTCTCTAGCAGCCAGGTGAGCTCCAGTCAGAACCATGAAGGACCATGAGGGATACTGCAGTACATAACAGCACCCCCTAGTTTCTTGGTCTTTGTGCTGCAGCAGTCAAACTCAGGGAGCAATCTGTAGCACAGCTAGTAAAAATGCAGGTGTTCAAGAAATACTGACAGACAAAGTATGGGATTTCTTCAGTGCAGGGACAATTACCTTATACAGTTTGTATTCCTGGACTAGAGATAACTTCCAAAACATACATTTTCTCAGTGTTTTCACACTACATTCAAGAGATCTACTTATAAAACCCAGTAGTCCAAGAAATATCAGCAGTAATTTAAATAATATATACAATTCAATAGTATATTCATGCTCCTCCCAGTCCCATCAGTCTCTCCTGGTAAGTCAGTCTTTTGTAAAAGAGTCTTTTTGTAAAAGTGAGTGTTTCAGATTAATCCCGCCTGCAAAAAAGTTAAGTCAAAAATTGCAGAAATAAACAGGTGTTAGTAGAGGTCAATGCCTGGAGATTTCTCTCACTTCATTATTCTGAAATCATTATCATCTAATCACTGAAGTAGCAAGATGGCAACAGATCCACTTACTCAAGGCGACAGCCATGAGGATAGCAGGAATTCCAAAAGCCAGCGGGTAACATTTCTGTTTGGCATGAATGCCACACTCCATAGCTGAAGCACAAAGTAACATGAGATTAGAGTCCCAGTCAGCACTGCTGATGTTTTACATATGGTTTCTCTACTTTAAATTCATTGTTAACTCGTAGGGCAACAAACCTCTCTACTGACATCCACAGGGTGGATGACCAGCATCCCACTTATATTTTTCAACCCTTTTTCAATAGTGAAAGGTATCACAGAATGGTTGAAGTTGGAAGGGACCTATGGAAGTCATCTGGTCCAAGCACGCTGCTCAGCCAGGGCAACCTAGAACTAGTCTAGGACTGTGTCCAGATGGCTTTTGAGTATTTCCAAGGAGGTAGACTCCACAACCTCTCTAGGCAGTCTATGCTGGTACTCTGTCATCCTCACAGTGAAAAAGTGCTTACTGATGTACAGAAGAAACCTCCTGTGTTTCAGTTGGTGCCCATTGCCTCTTGACCTGATGCCAGGCACCACTGAGAAACACCTGACTCCATCCTCTTCATTTTTTCCCTTCCAGTATTTATACTTGGATAAAATCCTCCTTAGTCTTCTCCTCTCCAGACCAAACAATCTGATGTCTCTCAGTATCTCCTCACAGGAAATTTACATTTAGTTTTATACTGAGACATGAAGAACTATACCAGAAGGGTTAAATGCATGTCCTTAGTGAGAAAGGACCTAGATTACAAAGTTTTGGGACAAGTTCATACACAAGCATGCTAATAACTAAGCATAGCTTGTTGGAAAAAAAACAAACACCAGATCTCTCCCTTTCCCTGGCATTAGTCAGTGATTTGGCTTCATAGACTTAATCCTGAATTGTTGCTTAGAGTGTGAACGTAGCTACTAACTGTGAAAAGTAAAAGACTAAAACAAGTTATTATATTCTTCACCATACTTCTTTTAAGAAAAGAATTAGAGAGTTTGGGGGCTGTGGGGGAGAATGCTAGCTTGCAGCTAATTAACGTCTTGATTTAGTTGTACTAGCCTTTTGGTTACATCTTTACAGGACAACAGTTTATTACTTCCCTCAGCTGAATTTGGTTCTGATTTGCGGTTTTTTCCCCCCCGCCAAGGTAGTTTTCACCCTCTATCAGCAAGGAAGTAAATTGCATGTTGTGCCTTATGCATCTCTACTTCATTTGTGGGAAAGGACAGAATTTGCATTAAGCCAACACCTCAAACACTGCTACACAATCTTCCAATCAAGAAATCCAAAGGGCAGAATTTCAGCCCAGTGCTATAGGGTTATTCCAGAATTCACATCCTGTTTCCTTTTCTTTTGAGAAAAGAAGCCTTTCTCAAATTCCTGGCAAGCACATCCATACAGCACCATCTGTGTAAGCTTGCCACAGAATTCCATATGCATATAGATTAGCAAATTGTTTGCTTTCTGTTTAGGGTCATGCTATTCTTGATAAGCAGAAGAGAAAATAACTGTTTAACAGTATGAAAAGTTATTTACTTTGTCACATGGATAAATGTGTTCCTACATGTATTGACACTTCCGTACTTAGCACAGGCACACTTCAGAACAGCCTTCACTTCCAAAGGAGAGGGCTCTCTCCTCACTTCCCTTCCCAGCCAACAATACAACTCTTTCTACTGTGATGGTTTTAAAGGTATTGGAAGAATTGACACGTTTGTACCTTCAGAGAATTAAAACATGCATTAGGTATACAAGTTGTTAGCTCCAACATGTCTCTTTGTATATAGTATTTTTGATCCTAAAGGCAATTCAGGTCTCAGTCTGGCTTGCTTTAGACAGTACATCACCCGTGAGAAGTTGAATGACATGCTGAAAACTATTTACTAGATAACTCCACTGTGTCAGAGAACAGAACTTCAATTACAACCTAACTAGACTGCAATCCAACACTCATCTTTTTCTGATGTTTAACTATTACAAACAAATGTTTGGCCTTACCTCTGATATTTGGGGTGACTATAGTAGATATGAGACTTCCAGCATTAATGGACAAATAGAAGAGCGAGAAGAAGGTACTTCTTTGTTTTTCCTACAGTAAAGACAGAAAGATGTTTAGAAAGGTTTGGCCAGAACCACACTGATGAGCCTAGATTGTTAAATCAGCAACTCTGTTTTCACAGTTCAAGACAAATAGTTTACTAACTCCTTCAGCTACTCAGGAAACACTGCAGTAACGCACATGTCAGTCTATACGTTATTAGAGTATTATAATAGTCAGACATTAGTTCAAGTATCTGTGAAACTGAAAATCTGAAAGACACCTGATCCTCTTCAAACTGATCTCCACCAAACGCTGACACACAGGGTTTGATCCCACCAGTACCAAGTGCAATGAGTATCAAGCCAATCATGGACAGAGCTCTGGAACAAAAGAGAAAGAAAAAAACAACTTTGTTTTCTTTCTTAAAACACACACAATAGACCAATTGAAAGACAGTTGAAATTCAAGTAGCATAAATTTAAAGTGTAAGTTGTCCTATTCATCAGCCTGGAAAACCATCATGTACAAGGCAACTCACACGTGCAATGACATATTATCAGGAGAGCCATTCCGGTTGTAATCCGTCAGGTCACTTATGGAGCCCACAGACAAGACTGTCTGTCCAATTGTATAGACAATGGACAGGGAGACAATGGTCCTGTTGTAAAGACAGAAAACACTTTTTTTTTAGATAAGTAATAAAATTATGCATATATAATACATACAGATAATGCGGATTACAGGTAATGCAGACTTTTGCTCATTTCAAAGATGCTTAGTAGAAAAGCACAATTAACAGATACGATAAGTTTCAGACTGAACTTGTCAAAAGCTACTGTAAAAATTTGCCTCCTCACCACTGCCACAGCATTTTTATTCTGTTTTTAATTATTATTATTATTTTAGGTGGTCTTGTTTAATTAAACAAGGCAAGATGACAAATGGATTCTATAGACATCACCAGGTCACAGGAGATAAACATCTTCAGTGGTTGCCTTTTTAATAACCAACTCAAGAATACCATTATTATGTTTTGTATATGGTAAAGTTTCAATGGACTACACTGCAACACAGAAGTATGCAGTTTACACTGACTTTAATATCAAACATTTTATATGTTATTTTATATCTTAGTTTCAGGAGTAATAATAGAAGAAAAAAAAAATCAAAAATCTGCTTAAAACATGGAAATTCCCCCAAAATACTGCTGTGAATAACAACTCTATTCTCCCACTCTCTCAGCTCTAAGTATACCAACATCTTTACACACTCGGATTAGAGCAGGAGCAGCACTGAAGAGTGCCGGCTGCAGGCTCTCAGCCTGACTTCCTCTGCTGAGAGGGCAGTACTCCAGAATCACCAGCTCCCATCCCCTGCCTTTAGGGTTCAACCCCCTTTTCTGTATATAAAAACATACTCCATTTTAACTTCGTTGGACCTTGAGCATGTGACTGCAGCTTAATGCATATTCATTTGCTTCCTTTGGTGGGCCTCCTTTCAACAGGCACAGATCCAGGCCTCCAGTTTGGAGGAAAAGCAGGAGAAATACCATGCAGTGATGGGAAAGTATTTAAAACCCCAGCGTGCAGGAGAAGCAGTCCCAAACCCAGTGCAACTCATGACCGTGAAGGGCAGGCTCAAAGACCTAGGACAATCCAACTCTATTTCACACAGGCCAGAGATCCTCACAGCAAGGTCTGAGCAGCCCCCTGACACGAGGGACACAGACCAAACTCTTCTCACTTCGGAACAAAGTTTCTCTGACTTAGAATTGCTCTTCCCTGTAGCAGAGTAAAAATCCGTAGAGCGGGAGAACAGTCAATATACTGTTTAGTGATATTTAACAGATAAAGTAGAATGTTCTTTTTCAATAGCACTCCAATTTCATTAATTTAATTGCCTAACAGCTTGGAAGAAAGTTTACAACTGAAGTTAAACAAGTACCAGAGGAGAAGGGATGCAAGGTCTGCTAAGCTTCATCTTGATAAAACAAGTAAAAGCCAAAATGGATTTAAAAAAATAAACCATGCCATCTAAAAAAGTATACAATATATTTAGTCTGCAATCTGCAATATATCCAGCTCGTTGCAGCAAGTTTACACTGCCCAGAGCAGCTCCACCCACCATCCACAGAGCCCTCGGCTCCCAGGGGCTGTCAGCACAGCGGAAGATGGTGCAGCTGACTGCACAGCACAGACAGCTTCATCTCTCATCTCTGGGAGACCTTTGACAAGTCAGCTAACATTCATGACTCATAACGCTCCATAAAATCTTTATTGTGCTTTTTTTTCAGGCAAAGTAAACACTATTAGTATCAAGACATCAGTAAAGGAGAGCCAGATAGGGCTGCTGGACATAATCTGGTTACATTTCTACGAACTTCAGTGGTACTTTCCTGAGCAACTAGCACACAGGTAAAAAACACAGAACATCATTTAAAGACAGAATTGCTACTCAAAGAACTCTCACCAAGCTGTCAATTCTGAAATCATACAGTATTTTAGAACTTAGAATAAGTCTCAGTTAACACCAGACAGTGGTAATTTGCTATTTCATTGGCCACCTGTCCAATGTAAATATAACCTCCAGAATCTATTTTGCATCTTGGTGAATACTTTCCTTAGTTTAGCTTACATTTTGTCCAGATGAGAGGAAAAGCATGCAGTATGCTGGGAAAGCATGCTACTATGCTTAACTCATTAGCAGAACCGGAACATTTGTTAAGTCACAGTGCAATTTGAGGTCTCAGCTAAATCAATTAAAACCTCAAGCTTTGGTGAAAGGAAACAAGCTATCCCAGAGTACTCAACACCAGCTCTGAAGGTGTTCAGAGCTGGTGTTTCAGGTGATGGTTTAAGTAAGACTAATTTCAGGTGAGCTTTCAAGATTTTGGGGTTTCTTTTCCAGAGAAAGCACTCACTTAAACTTTCCCAGCCAAGAGTCCGCAATGATTGCTCCAAGGATAGGTGTCAAGTAACACAAGGCAATAAATGTGTGGAAGATGGCCGTGGACAAATCTTCACTCCAGTGCAGGAAATACTTGAAATACAAAACGAGCACAGCTGCAGGAAGAACAACAAAACAATGGGTTACAAACCAAAGTCAGGGCTGGGTAAGTAATGGTCAGCAGGAGGAGACACAGGACATACCTCGCATGCCATAGTAGGAGAATCGCTCGCAGAACTCATTGATGACGATGAAGAAGATGCTCAGAGGGAAGCCAGAGCAGATTGACTGGAGGCAAGAGACAGACAGCATGAGCTTAGAGCTGTGCAACACAGACTAACACCGCTCACTGTGATGCACAGGTCAACATGGACTCAGTGGGAGCGGGTAGGTACTCAGGGTCAGGAGGCTGCATGGGCTTCTGTGGAAACAACACTAGTTTACCTGAACCAAGAGTCAGTTCTCACTTTCCCCTCTTGGTCCCCTGGGATCCACACACCACTCATCTGCCCTTTGCAAGAGATCTCTAGCAATCTGACCTTCAAGTGTTGCACTAAGCACATTTGAGGTTTCCAGCACCCAACCCTTAGAGCAACCTTGACTGGTATCTAAAAATACACAAAAACCCAATATTTATGAAAAAAATAAATCCAAAGCCAACCAAAACCCCACAGTACACCACAGTTAAAAGCCTGGGGTTATTTTCAAACACCTGCTGTTGAGAAAAATAAACAAATTCTTCATTCAAGCAAATCTCTCAGGAAACTCTCTATCCTTAAAAATACTCTGCTTGATGAATTCATCATTTCATTTTTTCAGACTTGATGATAGAACGGACTTTATTCCTAACCTAAAAGAGCATGGCATTAGCTGCCAGATTCACTGAGCCTTCACCTGCTGTAGCACGCATGTCCATGGTCATAGCCATGCAGCTTGTCACGGTTCTGGGTGACTACCCCCAACCTGGACACAGCTGCTAGTGGACTGAGTTCATACAGACAAATGCTTCCAGCCCTGTCCACACACCATCCCCCTAAGCCATGCAATGTTCATGCTCCTGAGGAGATGGATGGAGAACTGCACTGTGAAGGTATGGTTCAGCACCCATGAGATACATCCAGGAACTTTTCATTTCAGCACCTTAGGTTAGTTACTGAAGCAGTAACCCAGGCTGCATGACTTGTTTCTGCCAGCGTAACTGGGAATAGCCCAGCTGGAGGGGAGAGAATGTCTGCTCCTGAAGCAGAACAAAGTTTTCTCCATGTCTGTCCTGCCCACAGAGAGAAAAAAGACAGCAGTCCTGGACCAGGAGCTGGTGGGACCCATCCCCAACAGAATTTCACAAAACCTCACTAAAATCCCTTTGACCATTTTGGGGTTCTCACAAACCTCTCCAGTGTTGCATCATCACCTTACCCAACATTTTATTATTGTTTAAGAGGGTGTTATATGCTGGTCTGGGAGGTCACAGTGCAACAAGGTTGGATTTCTGTTTTAAGCCACTAGTGCTTATGTGCCTGGTGAAGATGTCCTGCATTCACATGCTGGCACAGCAGTCACTGGCAGGCTTTTACAGGCTGCCCCATAACTGGAGGAGATCTGCATGTCACACTTGGAGCTGAGCATGAACAAAGGCACTCAAGAGAAAGCTATTGGGTCTTTCCAAAGGCAACAAGCCTTCTGTTTTTCCAAGATGCTACAAGCAAGGAGACTATGCAATTAGTCTGTGATAATATGTGACCTATACTTGTTCTTGTTTTGCACTATACTGTCTTCTGTTAGAGTATACATGTGCACGTACACACATCTAGCAAAATATCTCCTGTTCTACCTCTCATCGGTCATGAAGCACTGGATCCACCACAGGAGAGGAAACCTGAAGGTTATGTTTTATAACGCTCTCTAATCTCACCCTGCCCTAGGGATGCCACCACCCTACTGCACAGCTTTCACTTTGGCTGGTGAGGAAGCCACTAAGCTGAGCTGGGGAGTAAAATCTTGTAGATAAGAAAAGCAAAGACAGATATAGAGTTGCTGAGACACGTGTCACTAACAGTTCAAAGATTCAAGAGCAAGAACTACCACTGAAAAGTAAGAGCCCTAAAGGAGAGTTGGTGGATGATGACAAATCAGCCACAAGAAGGATGGGCTCCAGGGACCCATGTCTGCTCAGTCAGCAAAGGCTCTTCAGACCTTTCATCAGGGTGATGAGCCCACTAATACTTAGCTAGAATTTAATGAACTACTAGGCTGCTTTTGCATGTGTTGGCCAGTAACCATTATTTCATATATGTAACATATGTTTATACAGTGATTTTTATTTTGTGTACTGGTAAAGTTACCAAAACAATGTAAACCAAAGAAAGCCAGTATGGCAAATTTTTATAAGAGAAAACAATACTTACCTTCTTGCCCTTACCACTTCCAGCTGTGGAGAGAAAAAAACACCCACAAGTTAATGGAAAGTAATAAGTAATATTCCTTTAAAACCACTGGAAGATTCAAAAAAAGTTCAGCTGAAAATAAGGAAACACAAACAATACTGTTCAGGATGAGTAAGTTTCAGTCTTTTAAAAGGTGACTTTTCATGATTATTAGGCAAAACATCACTTGATAGCCTTTGGTTTTTCAGGGCGAGCATAGAGTCACATACACTCCCAGGAGATATTCGAAAGGACTGACAAGACAAAGCATCCCATCCTACTATGACTGCTCATCACATATCATTCAAGGTGATGGTAGACCATCCAGCCACTCACAGATGATGAATCCTGTTTCAATTCACTCAGGGATGTTACCTTAAAGGCAAGTCAAGAGTAAGGAGTAGACTCAAGATGCCCTGCCAGGGATGGAGGTCAAGTCCTGAAAAAGGACAAACTTCCCACAGCTCAGATTTACAGAGGACTAAATCCACAGCCCAACTGAGTGATCTACCTAAGATGGTGTTCCCATAATCTGAAAATTAACCTAGGAAGACCTGGAAGCACAAGGTAGCCCCAGTGAGGGCAGCAAGAGCAGACAGCTGCTTGCAGCCCCAAAGTCCCTTCCAGCTGCTCATGGCAGGCCCACTACCCCTGGCAGCTCTCCGAGCAGTGTCCTGCAGGGCTTGCTTGGCTCAGGGAACAGGCTTGTAGGCTGAGCTTTCGCAGTGCCAGATAGCGGATGTCAACATTTTCCATAAAATCACATGGGTGAGCTCATTATCCTTAAGATAAAACAAGATGTGAACTTTGAAATCACTACTTATAAATCAAGTATGCCCATAATAGAGCTCTATAAGAAAAGTATGTTTGTCAAAATTATTATTTAGTCCATAGGTCACAACAGATAAAAACAGCTGACAACACTGTAGTGTTTGACACTATGCTAAATAAAGTAATTCTCAGAAACCATTAAAACTGATTAATCTGATTCTTTCCTGCACTGCTGTGGACAAGCACCTTCACAACAGAGTCAGCAGGTAATTCAAGAATATGTTTTCCAAGGGAAGAAGTAACATCCTGAAAGTGCTAACACAAATTCAGGGCACATGCAGGTACACGAGTAACTAAAGTTACTGGCAATGTCCCTCACACAACCCGTGTGACCAGATACACTGAAGGATACCAAGGCATCAGCAATAGACAATCTTCATAGCAACTCCTTGGTTATTTCCGCTTGTTGACCTTTCCAGCACACAAGTCATACTGCCAGTTTTTCATAACATGTACAGAGAACATCAGTTTGGGCAGCTCCTGTCTGTTAGCTAAGCCTTGGAACAAAAACGTCAGGGAAAATGCTGTTGGTTGCACTTTTTCCTTTCCAAATCGTAAAAGTATCACCTCTGTAAGGAACCTTACACAGAGGACATCAGAGGCATTGTTTTCAGACATGTCTGCCCTCAGTGTTTAAGAGACACTTATCTCTCAACCATTTTTACTTTAGTCCTCTAGTATCCTTTTTCAGAGAGGATCAGGGGAACTCCTAATACGATTAAAGCCAATATTTCAAAAGAGGCACCTAAATTAACTGAGGATTACACCACCAGGCAGCTTCAATATTTGACCCACAAAGGCACAGAGCATCCAACGTTTTGGATCATTTTCAGTGATAAATCTGGGGTTTGACAGTGCCATTTTGGAGCAGGCACTCCTGGGGCAACCCTCAGCACCTCTCATTCTCTACCCACTAAGAATGACGAGCAGAACTGCTCATTTTCTCCACAAAATACTGAAGAACTGTGAATTTTTCAATATAAACCTCTAAACAGTTGTGCTCTTTGTATTCCCTTAAGATATTGAGTATTTTCAAGAAAAGTAAAGACATAAGTACTACATCTAAATAATTATTTATCAGTGAGTCACTCTCTCCTTCCCACATTTGCAGGTAAGGTGGGACAGGTTTATGGCTCCAACTCCTTCCCGAGCAACTCCCACCAATAGGGTTCCCGGCAGTCAGAGGGATGCAGTGGGATGCTTCAACTCTTGCAGCTCACAATTCCTGACACATGCTGGGAGTGCACTGCCTAGCTCCATGCAGTCATCACAGCAACTCTGCCGAATTGAAACACTTCATGTCTGTGTCCAGGCTAAATCCGTACACACCCATGCTGTTGCTTAGAATGTTACTGGCTCCAGACCAAGTCTGCACTCCTGGCGTAGCCAAACCTGTAGCCTCTGCTCCCTAGAGCAGCCTTACAGCACCTCCACAAGGATGCCACTGCCATCAGGACAAGTGGCTCCAAGAGTTCCTGATTCACACTTTGCTATTCCAGAAATACACTAACACGGAAACCATCCAAGCAAACCTATAATGCAGCAAGCCTGATAGTACATGAGCAGACCCAGATGCATCACATTTCTCTCTTCCCAGAGCCATCACCATTTTCATGGCTGGCTGCTCAAGCCAGCGAGACCCCAGTGCCCTCCTGGGCAGCACCACTGCCAAGTTCTGCCTGATCATTCCTACAGTTGCTTGCCCCCAGAAAGCAGATTTGCCTGCTGAAGATGCTACCACACTTTTTTGTTTGTTTGGATTTTTTGTTGTTGGTTGGTTGCTTTGGTTTTTGGTTTTGGGGGTTTTTTTTTAGCATCTAATATTCCTTCTCTGTGTAAGACACGGCTTCTCCAGCTTGGGAGCTACTTGCTAGGAGGGACACACCAACATGCTCAGAACACTGCAGGACTAAGTGTCCAATAATGGTCAATGTAGAGATGCACCACAGAAAAACATTGTTTGTACAGCTACTACCTGGTGTTCCACTTCAGACAGGAGTAAATCTTCAGGATTAATTAGCTAAATGGGCTCCGCCCTCATCTGAATCTTCCAGCTGTGTCTCAATGTATTTAAAAAACACTAGGTCAACTCTAAGTAAACAGTCTCAATGAAAAATCATTATTTAACATGTGTGAAAACACATTTAATTTGTGCTCAGATCTTAAACTCCACATGCCTTAAAAGCCGAGGATAAGCCTTACCAGCCAGGGACTCTACTCAAAGAGCTTTCAAAGGCCAAGGCAACATCACTTGGCTCCTACTCGCGTTTTAAAGCCGGGTCACATAAACCAGGATATAGCGTGGCCAAAGGGAGAGCTGCCTCGGAGGAAGACGGATGATAAAGAAGCAAGCGCACCCGAAGGTGCTCTCAGAGCTGCCCCGAGCAGCAGAGCCAGCCCTGGGGGGCCCGGGACCCCTTGGCCATGCCGCCAGCTCACAGCCCTGCTCAGACACCCAGCTCGGAGAGAGGCGGCTTGAGGGTCCCCCGGTGCTAAACCCAGGGGGGACATCCCTCCCGCGGGGCCGGGGACCAGCGCCACCCACCTCCACGCCGGACCCAAGCACCTACCCATGCTGCCGGCCCGGTACCGGCGGAGCTCCGGGGGCTGGAAGGCAAGAGGGGAAGAGTGAAAAAAGCCGCCGGGGGCGGCCGGGCTTTATGCGCGGCGGCGGCTGAGCCCCGCCCGGCCGCGGGCGCTGCGGGCGGCTCCGCGCAGGTGTCGGGGCGGGCTGGAGCGGGGCGGAGCGGAGGCGTTTATCGGCGCTTATCGAGGTTTATCGGCGCTTATTGGCGGGGGGCGAGCTCGGGGCGTACTTGGCGGTGACCCGCGGGGGTGCCCCGGTACGGCGGAGCGCGGGATGCCCGCTGCCCTTCCGGCTGCCGAACGAGGAGTGTCACCTGCGGCCGTCGAGGAGCTCCGAGCCAATGCCTTAAGTCGAGCGGAGCGCACTGCGATGCGAACGCCGCACGCTGCCCCTTTGATGTCAACGGCGTGGTGGAAAACTCAGTAAGCAAATGGGCAGACCACATGCTGCCCGGAGGGCGGCTTTCTGCCTCGTTCCCTCCTTTCAAGCCAAGGAAACAACTTTCCTCACTGCTGCTGCCACTGGTTTCTAGTGATCTCTGACCTGTGGCTTCCATGACCTGGTGCTTCTGAGGAGGTGTCCCGAGAAGCTGTGGATGTGTCCCTGGAACTATTCAAGGCCAGGGTGGATGGGGCTTTGAACAATCTGGTCCAGTGGATGGTGTCCCTGCCCATGGCATGGTCGTTGAAACTGGATGAAATTTAAGGTCCCTTCTAACCCAAATCATTCTGTGACTCTGTGTTTCTGTGATCCAGTTTGCTCATCACTTGGTCAGTTTACAGTAGGTGTCTGTCCCTTGTGCCATTTGTGCCACCAAACCACAGGGAAAGCTGGGAGAATACCGATCAATACAACGTGATGTATGGTTCATGTATGCGCCTTACTGAGCTGTGTACATGCAATAAAGGGATGAGAATATTAGCATGAGAAGAACAGCCGAAGTGGAAGGACCACAGGAAGAGTGGGTTAAGGAAGCTACATGCTACAAAGACTTAAATGTACTCAGAATGTGAAAACAGTAAAGTATTAGCAGGCATCACCAAAAAAGATTTTTCTGAAAGAAGAATAAAATCCTACTTTGAGGCTTGAAGATTCTGTGTTACACTGTTCTGCGCTTTGTGCAATCAATCAAGTAGCATCTTCTACACTGTGCACTTAGTAATTACCTGGCTGCTAAACAGGTTGATTTCTTCTTAGGTACAAATCAAAATAGCGTTGCAATATATTGTAATGTGGAATGTCTACAGTCAGCGCTTCAGGTGCTAAAGAAGGCTGCGCTGATTTGTGATGTAGAGTTATAGCTGAACCTGGATTTCTTAAAGTGTGTCTATAGGGAGTAATCTCCTCAAAGGAGGTCTAACCTCTTATAAGTCACCCGTACTCTCGACTGTTACAATTTATGAATAAATTCTTAAGATAAAACATGAGTAGGTGGTTATAGCTATATTTATAGCAAGTACTCCCGTAAGAAACACAAATCTTGCTGTATAAGCTCCACTGCCGCAGCTGATGCTAGTCGTATATCACTGCTCAGTGGGATATATATTTATGGCCATGCAGCGCAGGCAGTGTTGCATTTCTCTATTATGGTTACTTCAGCAAACAAGTAGTCTGTAACGCAGCAAAGAATGCCTAAACCACCAATAGCTCATTCATGTACAGAAATAACTGAGATACTACCACCATTCTTAAGCTGCTGAAGTAGGAAATTAAAGGTGTAATTTCTTCCCTGAACATTTGGTCTCTTCTCCTCGCTTAAACAATGGTAGTGAAAGGTTTGTTCCGAAGCACATCTTCCATACCCCAGTGCATCTGGTGGAAACAAAGAATAAGGCTTTCATGTTTCTTCCTAGAAAGAGACATACGAGTGGGATGCAGAAATTAAGAAAAAAATACCTATTTTCTAAAAAAATTGAGATAAATGAGCTAGTTTGATCACCCTGGCTTCTTCCACTCACAATATCTTTCAATAGTCAAGGTGTCTTAATCCACAAAAAATTCATCCTGATGAATACGTTTTAATTTGTCCCACAGAGAGAGATAAAGGTGCACACAATTGCTTCACGGCTATTTCTGAGGTGGACTGACTTATGCTTCCCTTTAGTAAGCTGATGCCACAGGGTTGACCTCTGTGGGGCTATTTTGTGGTTGTACTCGTTGGAGGAACAGAAGCTGTTATCAGAGGATTTAAGTTTCCTAGCAAGGCTCACTTTCTAGGAGAGCTCAGAGCACAGCAGGGCTGTTAAATTCTCAGCAAAGACGAAGATGCAATTCTGCTTTCTTCTACAAAGCTCCAAACTCACAGGAGCATATTTTCAGGGTGTAATAGAAAATTCATGCAACATAACTTTGAATAATTAAGCATAAACCATAGTTGGTGATTAGAATATACAGTATGTGATTTTTGTAAATTCAGCAGGTTAAAATGACATGTTATTCCAAGACTATACATATCCTAGCACCAACTGTTTGGCTGTATGGGTGGAAATTTTAATTGATGGGTACTTTGTCATTAGTTAAATGCCACAAAATAATACAGAATCACAGAATGGCTGAAGCTGGAAGAGACCTCTGAAGATCATCTAGTGCAAATTATCTGCTAGAGAAGGATTACCTAGACTAGGTTGCACAGGATCACAACCAAATGGGTTTTGAGGATCTCTGGGAAAGGAGACTCCACAACCTCTCTGGGCAGTTTCAGTGTTCTTGTCACTTGCACAGTAAAGTTTTTCCTCATATTCAGGTGAAACTTACTTTGTTTCAGGTTGTGCCTGTTGCCCCTTGTCCCATCAGTGGACAAAACTGAAGAGCCTGGCCCCAGCCTCTTGACACCCTCCCTTCAGATACTTACATACATTGATTTGATCCCCTCTCAGTCATCTCTTCTCAGGCTGAACACGTCCAGCTCTCTCAGCCTATCGCCGTAAGAGAGATGCTCCAGTCCCCTAATCATCTTTGTTGCCCTCAGCTGGACCTGCTCCAGGAGCTCCATGTCTCTCTCATACTGAGGAAGCCAGGACTGGACACAGCACTCCAGATCAGCTCTCACCAGGGCTGATCGGACAGGCAGAATCACCTCCCTTGACCTCCTGGCAATGATCTTACTAATGTATCCCAGGATATCTTTGACTTTCTTCGCCACCAGGGCACACTGCTGGCTCTTTAACAGCTTGTTGTTCACCAAGACCCCCAGGTCCTTCTCTGTAGAGCTGTTTTGCAGCAGGTCAGCACCCAGTCTATACTGGTGCCTGGGGTTATACTATGCCAGGTGCAGGACCCTGCACTTGCCCCTGTTGAACTTCCAACAGTTCTTCTCTGCCCATCTCTCCAACCTTTGAAGTCCTTCTGAAGGGCTGCACAGCCCTCTGGAGTATCCATGACTCCTCCCAGCTTTGTGTCATCAGTGGGCTTGCTGTGGAGGCCTCTGTCCCTTCATCCAAATCACTGATGAGTAAGTTAAGTACTGGACCCAGATCCTTGAGGGGCACTGCTAGTAATAGATCTCCAGGAAAACTCTCTGCCACTGATCACTGTTATCAGTCCACCTCACCATCCACTCATCCAATCTGCACCTCCTCAGTTTGCCCGTGAGGGTGTTATGGGAGACAGTGTCAAAAGCCTTGCTGAAGTCAAGGTAGACAGCATCCACTGCTCTTCCCTCACCTACCCAGACAGTCATGCCATCAAAGAACGCAATCAGGTGATCGAGCATGATTAACCCTTGGTGAATTCATGTTCATTACTCCTGATAACCTTCCTTTCTTCCACGTGCTTAGAGATTACATCCATGATGAGCCGTTCCATCACCTCTCCAGGGACTGAGGTGAGGTTGACTAGCTTGTAGTTTTCTGGGTCCTTCTTCTTGCCCATTTTGAAGACTAGAATGACACTGACTTTCCTCCAGTCCTCAGCCACCTCCCCTGTTCTCCATGATCTTTCAAAAATAGTGGAGAGTGGCTTAGCAATAACATCTGCCACCTCTCTCAGCACTTGTGGGTGCATCCCACTGGGGCCCATGCATTTGTGGGTGTCAAGTTTGCCTTCTAGACCTCTAACCCAATCCCCCTCAACCAAGAGAAAGTCTTCCTTTCTCCAGACTTTCTTTCTTGGCTTCAAGGTTTGGGATTCCTGAGGGATCTACTGCCTTAGCAGTAGAGACTGAAGCAAAGAAGGTATTCAGTAACTACCTTCTCTGTGTCCTTGGTCACCAGAGCACCCATCCCATTCAGCAGGGTGATTTTTCTCTGGTCCTTCTTTTGCTATTGATGTACTTGATGAAGAAGGTCTTCTTGTTGTCCTTGATTCCAAATAGACCTTAGCCCTTCGAATCTCATCCCTTCATACTCTGACAGTGTTCCCATATCCCTCCCAAGTGGCCTGTGCCTTTTTCCACATTCCATAAACTTTCTTTTTCTGTTTGAGTTTTGCCAGAAACTCCTTGCTCATCCATGCAGTTCTCCTGCCTCCTTTGCTTGATTTCTTACTCAAAGGGAGATCTCTTACTCGATTTTGAGCTTGCAGAAAGTGATGCTTTAATATTAACTAGCTCTCTTGGGCCCTCCTACCTTCTAGTCCCCTTGCCCATAGGATTCCTCCAAGTAGGCCCTTGAAGAGGCCAAAATTAGCACTCTTGAAGTCCAAAGGTTGTAATCCTACTCATAGCTGTTTCTTCCACACAGGATTCTGAGCTCCACTGTCTCATGGTCACCACAACCAAGGCTGCCCACCAACCTTCACATGCCCAGACAGTCTTTCTTTGTTTGTTAGTATGAGGTCCACCAGCACACCTCTCTTCATTGGCACTTCCACCACCTCTGTCAAAAAGTTATGATCACTGCTCTGCAGGAACTTCCTGGGCCTGGCTGCAATGATCTTTCCACAGGATGGATCATTCCCCGTATCACTCAGTTAAAGGTTGTGGCTTAGTCAGTAAGGCTGTTTCCTCACGTCTCCTAAGTAGGAAGAACACAATTTCAGAAGAGCTGGTGAGGTGAACCCATAAAATGGAATACTTGATAAAAACTATTCATTATTTAAGGACTAACAACCTGAACTAAGACTGAAGTATTTTAAAGAAAATTAAGACAAATTACTATTTGTTCAGAATAAGTGTGGCTTATAAATATTAATAGATATTTTTGACTCAGTATTTTAGATTGGAAAAATTATAATAAGCATAACGAATTTGCAAAGGTGTGCAGCTCATCATGGAATAGCCACTATTAGGTGGGATGCTGAAAGCTGATTTAGGTAGTGTATTAATTCCACTCTAAACAAAGACTAATGGGTTTTGCTCTACAGTCACAATCTATTTGGCTTTCACAACGGTAGTAGCCAAACACTAACACTAGTCACTTCCCAGTAACTACTCCTCCCAAGATAATGCATCCTTTCAAGAAAGGTTTATTCCTATCTTCCAGATAGGGAATCTGAGGAAAAAGTGATTAGTTAATCAGCATATAAAAACCTTCCACAGAGGACCTGCACTTTCTAATGTCATTGAGGCATCCCATAAAAACCAAGAAAGTTCAGAAAACAAAGAAGAGAGAATTTGTTTGCTGTGACCTTTCTCATGCACTGTGCTGTGTTTTGGTTCTTGAGGACACAGTAGAGCAAATAATTGGTGGGCTGGTCTGGAGGTGATGGAGACTGTGGAATGGAGGGCACCAGGGGTCTCTCAGAAGGGGTCTGCAGCGGTTCAGCTGCATTCAGCCACCAGCAGTACAGGGACCAGGTGCTGTGCACTTCCATAAGTGGCACTGGGTTTAGTATTTGAGATGCTCACTCCATTCCCATCAAGAATCAACTCTGGCCCCAAAACACATGGACTTGCTACTTCAGAATTTTGCTAAACCAGACCAGGGACACACAGAGGAATAGAAGTTTTCTACCGACCCAGCCTGCCAGCCCAGCTCAGGGGCATTTTGCGGAATGGCAATCCTTCTCAGAAGAAGGAAAAGAGTTCATGTGCTACAGTCCAGAAGGGATTTGGCTTCTCTGGCATCTGTGTGTACACGCAGTGTACATGTGGGTGGAGGGAAAAGCAGGGGAGCGGGAACTAGAACAGAGATTTGTACATAAAGTAAATAAGTGAACTTTATTTACCTGGAGCTGCCCCAGACTGATGGCAAAAGTTTTTTGGCTCATTACCAGTGCCTGTGACAACATGCAAAGTTAACTAATATTGCAGATGTCGACCTCATGAGTTAGTGGTACACAATAGATTATGAAGTCACTCCTGCCAAGACGGGGTTTTGTTTCTTTTATTTTTGCCGAAAACATAACTTGAGTTTGATAACTTTGATTGTTTTGTTTCCCATTCTGATAACATTGTCTCCTCTGTTGAGCCAGATTTACCCCTTGTCCGTTTCCTCCTTATATCCACCTCCAACATGACAACACCTTTGCTGCTGTTTTCTTCCACAGTTTTTCCCCTCAGGGAATCTGAAGGAACCATGTTTTGTGTAAAGCCTGGATTAATAGGGCACCTCAGTTCTGGGAGTGCAGGTCTGTATGGAAACACGCCTTAGCTGACAGTTAACAAGGAGGTGTTTAAAATCTTGATTTTGGACTTAGAGATATGAGTATGCCTTCCAGGCTTGAAAGACCTTTATGGGTCCAGCCTTTAGCCTTAATCTTTACACCACGTGTCACAGTCAAATGCAGTGCACACATTGCATGGCACCTTTGCCATACATCAGGCATGAGACAGGGATGACAGAAACACTCGTAGCAGTCCCAGTTTTGGTGCCGAGTTACTGGTCGGACATTGTGCAATCCATCTCTGAGGCTGGGAGATTCTCCCTGCCAAGGAAGGGCACTCCCAGCAGGTATGTGGAGTGGACAAATAGGACTGTTAGCATAAGTATTAAGGGCAGCTGGCAAGGGAAGTAGGGCAGAACAAAAGAGTTCCTGATTCAAAGCCTTTATGTATTCCCTTCTACTGCAGAGAAACACCTGTTTGTACCTTTGAAGCATGAGACCATATTCCAGAAAAAAAAAGAGAATAACAAACCTATGGGTATCCTGTGCCCAGCTAGGATTCAAGCCTTTCACTTAACTGGGTGGTGAAAGCTTTTTTTAATTCTGAATTATTTACCTCTGCTTTTCTTCACATTTGATTTGAATGTGCCTGGGACACCCTCTCTCACCTAAGGCAGTGCAAGGTTGGTGAACTGTAGGAGCAGATGTTCAGCAAAAAGCTACAAAGATAACAATGGAATGCAGCAAGAGACCTTGGAGCCTGAGCAAGAGGGAAAAAGAACTGTTAACTCTGATAAAATGAGGCAGTGCCACATGAGCCTGAGATCAGAAGTGGCTCTGAAGCAAAAGGACTGATTGCTTCAGTTCTGATTAAGAACTGATTTGAATGGATCATTTGTGGGTACCAGAATATTAAATAGTGGTTCATGAAAAGCTGAATAGTTTGAAAAATGTTTGTTTGTGGGATAAAAAGTTTGTTGCATTCCCCCCATTCTGTAGTCAGTATATCACTCTGCCAAGTATGATATATTGGCATATATAATAAAGGGATTGGGCTTTCAGTTCCCCCCTGCTCACAAGAAAAGCTAAGCTGTGTCCGTGTGTGTAGTACTCCTTTGTCGCCACAGTGGATGTTGTTCAATGCATACTGAAACCAACCAAGCATCTCTTCAACAGTTTGTTTTCTTTGTACTTCCACATTGATATTCTTCTTCTGAAATTTCATATCTATGTTGTGAGACCTTACATTTTCACGTGAACTTTTTAGCTTCTCATTGCATTGTGCCTGCTGAAGTTTCACCACTAGCATATTTTCAGACAAGCTGTGCTCAGCTTTTTCCTCTTAAGCACTGCACATGAGAGTGACAGCAGCACAGCAGCTGCTAGGGCTGGCTGCATTATCCTGCCAACTTATGCAAGCAGCCCTACATCATGAATCATATTGTTGACTGGACAACAGTGTCATCTCTTGACCAATCTGTGTTTTGAATCAAGCAGATGTTAAAAGATCAGAGTTAAACTGCCATGATATTTAGGAACTGATGTGTGATTTGTATGTCACTCATGAAGACACTTAGAGGATTATTTTTAAGTGATGGGCCACACCTCCCCTCCTACCCCCACACACATCCCGCCCCAAATAAATCATCTTATGAGATTGGATGCTCACATTGTCAAGGGGAAATATTCTAACATCCTCTGACTTTGTACATTTTTTGGGGGGTGAGTGAGGCAGCAGTGCTGTACAAAGCATACCTGAGTTCAGATGACGTTAATGTTTACAGTGGAAATAACATATTTTGAGTTCAGGTAACAGGACAACATCATTTAATTTTCTAGAGATGCATTTTCCAGTGTTCAAATTCTGCAACTGGAGGTCAAGAGCTGACACCATATACCTGTTGCAGCCCTATTAGAAGTTTGCAGATGGACTCATTCCTCCTGAAGTGGATTTTCTTGTAGTTTACACAGACATTCATATTTTCACCATAGGATACAAATCTTCCTTCTTTTCATTACCTATGGCTTTCCTGTATATCATTCAGATTTAAATGAAAACTTCAGCAGCAGTATCTGACAGAATTTAATGTATAATTAGATTTCAATGGATTCATTTATCTCACTAGTTTCTTGTGAAGTCATTATAAAGTCAAATTTTGGTATTTCATCTTAGAAATCTTGTTCAGTTTTGTTGCTACTGAAAGATCAAAGCATCCAGGGCTCAACTGGATTAATTTACCTGTGCAGTACCCCTGAGGGCTCCCCTGCCTCTCTACTTCTCTTTGGTCTTTTCCAGTAGCACCTCTAACCTTCTCTAGGCAGTCTACTTATTTTTGTAATACTTGTCTAAATGAGAAAAAAAGATGTTACTGTTAATCTATGCAATTACATTTTTATTTTTTTTGTTTTTGTCATTTTCTTGAGCGACTGATTCCCAGTAAACGCCACAACACAATTCCATTATTTGTTCTTTCAGTTTCTGAAACAGGGATGGTCCACTTATGTTCTCACACTTGGAAAGTCCAGGATTTGCTATTACTTAGCAGGAGGCGTAAACAAATCCAACGGCCCAACCCATTTTTCCCTTAGCGGTAGGTTACATTTTGAAAAGAAAGGAAAAAAAACAAAAAGAAACTCCAAACCACAACAATAGGAACTCAACCGACAGCTCAACAGCTTTTTCCTTCTTGTAAAGGCATCTGAGTAAAATACATTCAGCACAAAGGTTACAATACAACAGTACATAAATGACCTAAAATTACATAACATATTTCATAAACTGAAACAGCAGCACATAAATAACCTAGTCCTATGAGTGAGCGTAACATGCTGGGTCACTTGCTTCTTTCGTCAACATAATAAATTTTCCAGGAAACTGTCTTCAGAGAGGAATCAGCGAGAGAAGGAGAATACAAGAAGCATATTCCTGATATATAGGCTGTTATACAGAATTACAGGGAACTTACCTAATGACAAAGAAATAGTTTTTTAGGAAATCATTAAGAATTTTACCAGGAAGGTTAATACTTTTTCTAAAGATTAAGTGAATTGTGCTCATTTTCGGTATTTTAGCAATTATTTTTTTTCTGGAGAACACCATTGTGAGACCCAGAGAGTATCAACAGCCTCTGCAGCCTCTGCCTACAAATAACTTTATAAATACATTCAGATTAATCCATTTCTTAGATAGGAAACTTCAGAGTATGACTTTTGGAGGATTCTTAAACACATGCTGTAGTAACATAAAGCATTTAGAATATTTTTGTGTAAGGACAAAAGCAAAGCCTGGGAGCTTATTGGCTGCTGCTCAAAATGGTTGGACGGCTTCTTGGTCAGGCTGTACTCGTTGTTGGAATGCACCCATACACGTATTCTTTTAAACAGGTATTATTTCACATGTGTTGAAACATTGCCTTTGCAGAACCAGTTCCTGGAGATCCCAAAAGAAAACTGACAATCTAGTTACCAAAAAAAAAAAAGAAAAAGATTGTCTGTGGCCTTTTAACACTATCCTCATCAAAAAAAGTAGCATCAGGAACACAGAGATTTTAATTCCATAATGAAATTGACAGCTGTTTTGGTGCTGAAAGCTGTCCTGCTAAGAGTGAGCAGAGACTCACTTTTTAGGAGCTCCAGACAGAAAACATGTATTTTCGGATGTTTTACACAACCCTAATCCTTGGAGATGAGTTCCTTTTCACCAGTGAGACTTTTTACCTTTGCTTCTCCCTCCTTCTCTCATGAGATTGAAAATAAAATTGCCAGCTCTCACCTCTCTGCCTGAAATCCTTTTGCAGAGGGAAGGTTGCAATGGGAAGAAGAATCAAGGGTACGACATGATTGACTCTTGCACTTCAAATCATAGAATCTACCCGTCTTTTTAAATACCTCCAGCGTGGAGGTGACTCAACCACTTCCCTGGGCAGCCTGTTCCAATGTTTTACAGCACTTTCTGTGAAGAATTTTTTCATAAAATCCTATCTAAACCTTCCCTGGTGCAGCCTGAGACCATCCCCCTTCTCCTATTGCTTCTTACCTGAGAGAAGAGCCTGACCCCCACCTTGCTACAACTTCCTTTCTGGTAGCTGTAGAAAGTGAGAAGGTTACCCCTGAGCCTCCTTTCTGCCCAACTAAACAACACCAGTACCCTCCTCCACTCATCATGGGACTTATGCTTCAGACCCTTCACCAGCTCCGTTGCCCTCCCCTGGACACGCTCCACCACCTCAGTGCCTTCATTGTTGCAAGGGACCCAAAACTGACCACAGAATCTTCTGGTAGGCATGGCTGCTAGGTATGGAAAATGTAATAATCACAAAACATATCACTGTTTTCATAGTAATTAAAAAAATCCCAACACTCAAACAGCAAATGTGATAAGTTCTGCCACTCATAATTCACTTACTGTCTTTTCATGGAAAAGGCTAGAACAAAAGACAGCAAAAATCAGACCATAGCAGCCAATTATATCAAATATAAACACTGAATATAACCATGGCAGCAGTATACAATATTTTTTGTTGCCAGAGATGTCACATTTTGAGAATTATGATCATCCACTGCTAAAAAAGACATATGAAGATACAGCTGAAGTTTCAGGAGACTTTGTAAGTTAAACATCCACAGTTAGCAATAAAAGAAAAAAAAAGAAGAAATAGGTTATTTAAAAAATAACAGGATGCCTAATCAAAGGTTATATCTTGCCCCATATACTACTCAAGGCTTAATTTTCACTGCTTTCTTAGCTGTAAAAGTTTGCAGTGTGTGCAGTTTTTTTCCATTGCATATTTTTATAAATGAGTAAGTTTTACAGAAAGAGCTGTCATTAATCAGATGGTTAGTACAGCACTGCCTTCACACTATCCTAAACATCTGCTGGTCTGATTACGTGACCAATGTGTCTGTCCTTGAACAGGCAGCAGTCACCAGTATTGAGGCGATGCTGCTGAGAACGCAGCTGCGCTGGGCAGGGCACGTCTCCAGGATGGAGGATCACCGCCTCCCTAAGATCGTGCTCTATGGTGAACTTGCCACCGGCTGCCGCAAGAGAGGAGCCCCAAAGAGGAGATACAAGGACGCTCTGAAACAATACCTCAGCCTTGGCCACAATGACTACCATCAATGGTCCACTCTGGCCTCCAATCAGGAGGCGTGGAGACACACCATCTATAACGCTGATGATTCCTTTGAGAACGCACGCAGAATCAGTCTGGAGGAGAAAAGACAACGCAGAAAGAACCGTGCCTCACCAACACCGCCTATGGAGACTTTCTGCTGTGCCTTTTGCAACCGGACTTGCCTATCTCGCATCGGCCGCTTTAGCCATCAGCGCGCTTGCAGCAAGTGCGGGTAGAGCCCTTCCCAAACCTTCGTTCGCAAAGCCTAGCCATGATGATGACAGGCCGTTACAAAAACCGGGGTTCAGAATTTTCAGCTTTGCTATTTCTTTCTTTGCTATTGACACACTGACATTTCAGTGAATCATCTAAGTTTTTCTGTCTGGAAAAACATAACAGTTATGAACCTTTGCAGATATTAATCAGATTTTCTTATGTAAAAGATTTACTTCTTTATGCTCAAAAGGCTATATAATATGATGACACCTTGCATTGAAAAATACCCGTCTGCTTAGAAAGAGATCACAGAGTTAGCATATTGTAAATCTTGTGATCCCCCACACATGCTACATGAAAATCTTTTTTTTAAAAGATTTCAAATTGCTCAACCTATACAACAGAGACATTATATATGCAGGAAACATTTTACATAACAGAAACAATCCCTTCATGATGCAAAACCAGGCAGAACAATGTTTCTCTATAATCTGTGTTGAAAAGCAAAAGAAAAGAAAACCAAAAAACAGGAAGGGCATGCAAGCACAATTAATTACTCTATTTTTTTGTTGTTCGGAGACCGATGTGGAACAGATGTACTTGTAACGTAGTGCTTTCTTCCATAAACAAGAAAAAAGGTAGTCTAAAATGGAAGGGGTTGTTATTATGGAAAGGCCTAAAGACCCTTGATATTTTTAGTGACTTTTAATCACTTTAATAAGGCTGTAAAATTGTCTTCCAGAGAACAAATCAGTTACCAAAATCATTTGAACTAGGGTGGTTAAGAATCAGTTTGTGTATCAGAAGTTAAGCTAGGCTTATCCCTCCAGAACTGCCGAAGCTTCAAACAATGCAAGTACTACAATAGTGCCCACATTTATCTTCTCAATACTGGAGTAAAACTCAAAAACTTTTAAGTTGTATATTTCAATTCAACTCATATATTGTGATTAGAAAGCAGTGCTTTATTATTACCAGTTTCTAGTATCACAGAATCACAGAATATGATGAGTTGGAAGGGACCACAAGGATCATTGAGTCCGACTCCTGGCCCTGCACAGGACCATCCCCAGGAGTCACACCAGGTGCCTGAAAGTGTCATCCAAATGCTTCTTGAACTCTTTCAGGCTTGGTGCTGTGTCCGCTTCCCAGGGGAGTCTGTTCCAGTGCCCAAACACCTTCTGAGTAAAGAATCTTTTTCTAATATCCAACCTAAACCTCCCCTGACACAACTTCAGGCCATTCCCTTGGGTCCTGTCACTCACTGGTTACCACAGAGAAGAGATCAGTGCCTGCCCCTCCTCTTTCTCTCACAAGGAAGTTGGAACTGCAATGAGTTCTCCATTCACCATCTCCATTCCCCTCCTTTGGATGCTCCCTAATGGCATATTATCTTTCTTGCCCCAAACTGCACACAGTATCCAAGGTGAGGCCACCCCAGTGCGGAGCAGAGCAGGACAATCCCCTCCATCGACCGGCCGGCAATGCTGTGCCTGATGCCCCCCAGGACACGGTTGGCCCTCCTGGCTGCCAGGGCACTGCAGACTCAGATTCAACTTGCCATCCACCTGGACTCCCAGGTCCCTTTCCATGGCACTGCTTTCCAACATCTCATTCCCCAGTCTGTATGAATATCAAGGATTGCTCCATCCCAGGTGCAGAATCCGGCACTTCCCCTTATTGAACTCCATATGGTCCGTGACTGCCCAGCCTTCTCATTTGTTGAGGTCTCCCTGCAGGGCCTCCCTGCCTTCCAGGGACTCAACAGCTCCTCCCACTTTTGTGTCGTCTACAAACTTGCTCAGTATCCCTTCCAGTCCTGTGTCCAAGTCACTGATGAAGATGTTGAAGAGCACAGGGCCCAAGATGGAGCCCTGCGGAACCCCACTAGTGACAGGTCACCAGTCTGATGTCACCTCATTCACTATTACCCTCTGTGCTTGACCCGTGAGCCAATTGCTCACCCACCACATGATGTGTTTATCCAGCTGTGGGCTGGACAGTTTGTCCAGAAGGATCCTGTGAGAGACAGTACCGAAAGCTTTACTGAAATCCAAAAAGATGACATCAACAGGCTTCCTTTGATCAGCTAGGTGGGTTACCTTGTCATAGAAGGAGTTCAGGTTGGATAAACAGGACTTTCCTCTCACAAATCCGTGCTGGCTGTGACCAGTGACTGTGTTGTCTTTCAGGTGGTTTTCAATAGTTCCCAAAATAATCTTCTCCATAACTTTACCAGGCACTCAAGTGAGACTGACAGACCTGTAGTTTCTGGGGTCCTCCTTCTTGCCCTTCTCGAAAATCAGGACAAGATTCACCAGCTTCTAATCAGCTGGGACCTTTCATTTTTACATTCCTTTTAATTAGTATAATATCGATATGAAGTGGTTTCTTTACTGCTGCAGTAATACCTGTCTTTGCTTATGGTAAAAAATCAAGTATGTTCAAGGAAAAAAAGTTTATCTGCTTCCTCTCCACAAAAAACAGATATGGTGCACATATCTAATAGCTTTGTACTTTGGTATTATTTCCTTTCTGATAAAATTGTGTTGTTTATGTATTACCACCTCTCTATTACTTAGTGGTGTGCCCCAATAAGAAGTATCCCCAGGTACATTCAGCCTCATGCTGAAAAAGATCAATTTTATTCTCTTTTTGAGAGCATTTTTAAAAAGTGGATGAGAAAACATGGTTTAAGAACAAAGTATCTTCTAACAATGCTTTCTCAGTCATAGTTGTTTTTGTTAATATTCACACTGAGCTTTCCTTTATGGTTCACTTGATAACAGCTGATGCTGGGTATCTGCCTGGGACTTGAAATACTCCAGCCAGTAACCCTTGATGAGCTTCTCTGGAGCCCAAAACAACTTTACAGCAAAAAGGTGTTAAATTGCACTCAGCTGAGACCACAGACTTTTTTTTGATAGGGAAAACATTGCCTGCTACAGAAAAACACCCAGTATCTTCAGAAAGCTTGTGCAGAGATGCCCAAGATCCTAACTAACACCCCACCTTGGTGCATGGGGTCATTAATGAGCGGGAAGCCAGATCTCTGGTGCAAGATGCCTCTGTTAAGGATGGATTGAGATGAGATTTAGGACATCATTGCAGTGCATGTGCACAGTTCAAAATATTTATGGCTGTCTCATCTTAAACATGGCAAGCTGAACCATTACATGGGAAGGATGGTCAAGATGATGTTCTGTCTCGTGCTGACGAAGACTTTTTTTCTGAGCAGCAATGCTGCTGACATATGCTATGAGAGAGAAGCTGAGCACAGCGAAGGACTTTGGCTAAATGGCTTATCTGCAAGCAAGATGACTACTTGTTTTTCTTCTTTTTTTTTTTTTTTTTTTTTTTTGCCTGGACCAGTGCCATTGGACCTGAAAAGAATGGAAAATGGCCAAAGAGGAGTGTTCAGGGACTGGGCCTTGCAGAAGGACTGGTGAGGAGAAAGACCAGTGAGCAGTCTCCCTAAAGGGAGACTTTATCTAAAGGAAGCAATGATACAGACAGAACCAACAGTATTACAAGCAGTCAGACAGCTGAAAATGAGCTGGCACAAAAGTCAAGTGAAAAGGTTAGTCCAGACAGAAGGGACATGCCTCACCTGACTTGCCTTTTCCCTTCACATGATCAAACATGTATTTTCTCTCCTGCTCTTACACAATGCAGCTGTACAGTATGAAACCATTGCCACATTCTCCTAACAGGCACTGCCACATTTTGTATCGGGGTGAAGTTGCAAGCATATTAATTGTTTCTTAAATTATTTGGGGTAGAGAGGTGCCATTTAACTTTCATTGTAGCAACTTTTTTTTTACAGCAGTCTGATGTATTTTGTAATCAGGACAGACAGAAGGAATAGACATGATAGAATACAGCCAATTTTTTATGTAGTGGTTCAGTTCTCCAGGCAAAGAGGTTCTCAGGAATCAAGATTTCAATAAGGGAGAAGCCAGACCTGAGGCATGGTCAGGAAGCACAATGACCCCTCTTACATTGCCAATCAATAAATAAAACGTTTTTAAGTTATTCTTAAATAGAGGGTCTGAAAAATGGTTCTACTAGCAACCATACATATCAAATTGCACAAAATACATAGAAAAAGGAATGGAACAATTAAATGCAGGTTTTGGGCAGGAATTTGTAAACTTAAATAGCAATATTACACATCCTGCTAGGAAAAGAGGGAGGTCTGTTCATGTCCTAATTTACACATTGTGATAAAATTAGCATAGAAGCAAGCTGATATGTTTAGTATTAATTGAAGAAAAAAATAATTAAAATACACAAGATAAATTGATTAAGAAAAGGGGGTTGAAATAGGTTGAATTGAAATGTTTTCTATCAAATATTTACCTAATAAATATCACCAATGTAATTTAAACCCATACAGATGATATATCTAGATGACTTGCAATTTGGTAAAAGAGAGGGGGAAAAAAGCCAGAAATGAAAGACTTATGAGCTCCAGGAGGACCACAGCTCAATAAACAGCTTTTACATTTAAAGAGGACAACAAAGGATACTGCAAATTTTTTTACATGCTTATTAATTTAAATTAACTCAGTTTGCAATACAGCCCCAGTCAGATACATGCACCTTGAGCAAGAATAAGAACAGCTACAAGAACTTGTAGCCATTGCCAGTGTGTCAGCAAATGGCTTTATGGAGTTAGAACAGTTTAAAAATTACAAATCAGAACCCAGGACACATCACGTATGAATTTGAATTGAGGGATTCCAGGTTCTAAGAATTTCAGCCCAGGGCCTCGTTTCTTTTGACAGGATTAGACAAAATCCAACTTTGATGCTGCATGGACCAAATGACTTATCTGTCTTGTAAAAGCTGATTGGTACCACCCAAAACTGAGATAAAGTAAGTTTCTCACTGCTACCTGAAAGGTGGAGGCACAGAAGCAAAACTCAAGTTCTAGGTCATTAATGAAAGACACCGTTCTCTCAAACAAGCATCCCAGGCATTTTTTGACTTACAAGCATTTCAAGTTGCTTCAAACACTTGAAATATTAGCACGTAATTGTCCAACAACTGCTTCACTAGTGCTTTTTGTACAAGCTTCTGCTGTGACTAACAACTGGCTGAAATCTGACTGCTGAACACAAGTCCTTTGGTAAGTACCAGTGTTCTATCCCAAGCTAAGACCCAGTCGACAACCACACCATTTCCTGAAATTATCTTGTTAGAGGCTTCATTCGTCTGTTTTTCCAGAATGATGTTATAAAATAGCCATGAAACAGAACAAGTTAACAGTAACTAATATTAGCTCAAGACAGCTAATGATTTCAGGATCTCAGGTTCTGGTTTTAGCATTTGTACCTAAGAGAGACTGTTAGCTTGTAGACGTTCCACAGGTTACTTCTATCTGAAATAAAGACATAATTAATTAAATAGCATTGCCTTACTGTAAAGAATATATGACAGAAGGTGCCCAGACCTTTGGAATCCAGCACCATAGATAGTGCTCAATGTAGTTTTTAATGGGGATTTAGAATCTTATTTGAATTTCTAATCTGAATTTGCCTTGCTTTGGGATCCAATCTCTGTTATGTTTTCTTTAATCACACTAAAAAAGCCTTGGAACATCCTCTATTGACTTTGGCAAGACTGTTTTTATATTGTACACTCCTCAAATTTCTGCTTGGTAAGTTGAAACACTATTCTTCATCTCTTCTACCATATATCTCTTGAACTTGAATTTTTATTACTCTTGTATAAATTCTTTCAGTTCAGCATTTTAAAACCTCAGCCCCAGTGTCCACCCAGTAGCTGAGTGGTTTCACAATGGTTTCACAGGTGCTGTAGGGCAGGGGGTAAAACCACCACAGTACATTGTTTACATCCACTTGCTGCATTAGCTCTCTTTATCACACAACTACATTAGGACTTTGTTTTGTTAGAAGCAGTTCAGATCAGAGAGATTCACCTTTGCTTTCATGCAATTTAAACTGGCAGGTTTTTTAAAGGTTTTTTTTTGGAATAGCAGTGAAAATGGTGAAGAGTACCACTATGACACTGATACGCTTGGGAAGTCTTGTAGGAAGCAACTCCATTTGATTTTCCATCAATGGTCTCCAAAAGCATTTGCCAGGCTGCACCTGAGCATCTGGGCACAATGGCCTCCTCATATCATACTGCTCCAAGGAGCCAAAACAGAGACATTAAGAATGGTCTGAATTAAATACAAGTGGGAATTATTTATGTGAAAGCACGAGCAGCAGCACAGCTCGAAGGAACAGCATGAATTGATAAGTGAGGACATGACTAATAGCAATCAAGCTAGTAAATGCCCAGGAATGTGCTGTTTAAATCAAGACCAGGAGGCCTGAGCTCTGATAAGGCCATGGCAGGATGACTTGTCAGCAGAAGACCTGAGGTCTGATAGCAGGAGGATGGCAGAGGGTTCCAGCATAGCATGTGCCAGTCCATTGCTTGTTACCTCAGAAGGAAGAAAAAACCATAAAGTTACTGAAATGAGGAAACACAAAGAGATAGCAACCCCTCCCTGTGGTTTATGGGTGATTAGGCAATCAAGGTTATCATGGAACATCACATTATACTAGCTGAAGGATATAAATACCTGGGTGGCTCTGTGGTTTAACCCCAGCTGGAAGCTCAGGCACTTCTTCATCCCACGCCCAATGGGATGGGTGAGAGAATTGGAAGGGTAAAAGTACAGTAACTTGTAGGTTCAGATAGTTTAACAAATAGAAGAAAAAAAAACCAAACCCAAACACACAACCAAAAAAAAATATCAAGGAAAGATAAAAAAGTCCCAAATCAACAAAACTGCTGCCAAAAGCCCAATTGTGACAGATGCCCAGCAGTCCCCAAGCGACTTCTGCCCTGGCCAACCTCCCTCCTCTCCAGTTTTATTGCTGAGCTCAAGGCCATATGGCATGGCATATCCCTGTAGTCACTTGGGGTCTGCTGTCCCCGCTGTGTCCCCTCCCAACTCCTTGTGCATCCCCAGCCTGCTCACTAGTGGGGTGGGGTGAGAAGCAGAAAAGGCCTTGACTCTGTGCAAGCACTGCTCAGCAATAACAAAAAACATTCCCAAGCTATCAACACTGAGCACAAATCCAAAACACAGCCCCATACTAACTACTGTGAAGAAAATTAACTCAAGCCCTGCCGAAACCAGCACAATTAAAAAGTTTTGCATGGCCAAGAAAGAATCCCAGAGGCATGGCACTTATTCAAAGTCACCACTCCTTATCTCCCATGGGGATCTCCAGGCTGCCCGGTGTGGCTGCTTGGACATGGGCTTCTTAGTGCTTGTGTGTATGTGGGTGTGAAAATATGACTGAGTAAAATCTATGAGTGAGCCAACACGAGTGACTGAGATTGGTTTTATTTAAAATAAATAGCAACCTCCCTTTCCTTCTGGTCTTGAGTTGAATTTTGTCACATTAATTTCACACTGCACACAGTAAATGAATTACAAGAGAGTCTCTAATTTTGTAGTCTCTGCAAAGGAGGAGGATAGCTGTTTAACCAGACCTATTTTCTATATAAGCCTATTTTTGTTCTTTGTTATTTGAATCTCATAATAAATCTCCCAGTGTGGTGTTTCACACCACCACTATGGCAACAAGCGTATCAACTCCCACATGCTTCCTCTGATATTGGGACGTGAACATTATTCTGAAATTTTTGTACTCAGACATCTCTTTTGATGGAACGTCAGCAGGCCAGCACCTTTCTGTCAAGTCTCACTATGTCTTGTTTCAGTTTTTAGGCCTGCAGATACTGAACATGTGATAAAAACAAACTTCCTGTTGGATTATAAGTGAGCTATGAAATATATAATTATCTCCATGCAAAAATATGTCACTGTTTCTCAAGACAGAACATAACCATTTTGAACATGTCTTCACATTTCACAATTTGACCTTTGACCACCTGCTTAGTAGAGGAGCTAGCAGGTAGCAACTATTTAGCAAAATGCCTAAATATCTTCATCTATGACAGGTAGAATTTTCCAATCAACATGTGAAATTTCTAAGCAAATTTATGTATTTTAATTTCTATTTCCTCTTATTCATATTCAAATATTTGATTTTTTTTAAGTGTCAGTATTTCATCACTATCCTTGGCTTGTCAAAAAGCAAAAGCATTTCTTCTTTTGCTGTCATAGTTTTGCATCCATCCATTTCTTTAATTAACAATCTGATCAGATTTACTTATTTGCAGGAGGAATAAAAATATAAATTTTGGTTTAGGGCTATCTCTGCCAGTTGTTAAAACATATAGTCAAGTTTAGATCACTGGTTCCTAGACACAGATCAAAACACAGTATGGTAATTATTCACTGTAAGAGTCTGTGATCCAAACCAACTGTGTATTGTTAGATACAAGGGTTTTCTATAAGCATATTTTACTATAGGTCATGTGTCATTTTCCCCTGCAGACATGCACGGCAAGTTAATCATCCAGTCCTGAGTACACAGTTTAACAACACAGCTCTTCACCAACACATTGCTGCATTGTGCTTTACCAGCTTTTTTCTATTTCCATTCCTATGGTTTGGAGTTATCAGTATCTCCAAAACAGATAATAAATCATTTTAGTGTAGGGTGTCACCTCCACTATCTATCTTTCTCAAGTAAGTAAGTGGAAAAAAAAAATCACAGTCACATAATTTCTCTAGGCACATTCAAATAAAATTTTTTCAAGGCTTTATTGTGTACATATTTTTTATAGTCTCCTAGCACACTGTGATGGGGAAATATTCAGCTGTTTCAAATTATGGATGCAGAACAAGGATCCAACACTGCAGACAATGAGAGAAAAAAGCTTTAAGCAATCTGAAAAAAACAACTTCAACAGGTTGTTGCTGATGAACAGAAATTTTCTTTCCTGTCACAGGTCTTTTAAAAATCTAAGTAGTTACATTGACAATACTTTCATTTCATTATACCAATTACAAAAGGCGTGGGTCCCCTTAGTGCCTTGTTATTGACTGCTATGGTTAAGGAGGCTACTAAACCTTCACTAAATGAAATACAGCTCTGGACTTGTCCCTCCCCAAGCAATGTTCACAGAGTTTGGATAGTTATGGAATGAACAATTAATTGAACAGTTTTGCTTAACTAAGGACCTTTTCTTACAGTTATCTGTATGACCTTAGGAACTTCTTATCTCTTCTATTTACAGTCCAAGCCTCTGAAAAAAAAAAAAAATCACATTACTTACCAGCTCTATCAGAAATTTCACCTCTATCTTAGTAGCTGTGCTAATAATGTTGACTGGAGCAAACTAATGCAGTCACTTGCTGTTCAGATTTCTTGCAGGCTTCAAAATCCTTCTTTTTTAAACACTAAATGCCAACTTAAACTTACTTATTCGGTGGCTACCAGCATTTTCTTGTATAGTCTGTTCTAGACCCGTAGACATCTTCTTTCCCTCACATGCTTGAAAAAAATCTGATGTCTCACTTTCATTAATTTGACAATTAAGTTTGTGTAAAGCTCTATAAACCTTATACAAATTCTTAAAATATTAAACAGAAACTAAACTGATTTAAAAGAATATTTGTTTTGGGACGTGAGCCTCAGCTGCAGTTCTGCCAATTTTGTTCAGAATTTTCATGTTCTCTATCTTATTTGTCACGTCAAACATTCACGTTTTTGGGAGTCTGATATCACAGAGACAAAAATAAACAGATTACACAGCACTAGCTACAAAACCCACCATCCCAGGAAGCTACACTTGCCATTCACGTATCCAGGGTCAATGAATCTTACAGGACAGAGAGAGACATACAAAAAACCAGAGATGCTCTAAGGATTCACAGTGAAAGACTATTTACCTGAATGCCTTTGCCCTCTTCTTTTCTCAGCTAGCTAATCTGTGATTGCCCAATCCAAACAGCAAAACAGAACCATGCAGCTAGAAAAAAACCTCAATGCTTTTTCATCATTAACAACAAGCAGTTAAACAAGGTGTAGCATTCCCATGGTATTTTACTAATATCAATCACAACTTGTTTTTTCAGAAAAAAAAACCCCAACAGCAAGTTTTACATAGAAAGAAGAAACTATAAAGCTCCTCCTTAAGCAGAAAATGCCAGAAAAAAAAACCCCTAATATCTGCTAGTTACCTTGAAAGGGAAAATACCACCTAGTCACCAGATTTAATTTAAATTAGTTATTAGTTATTATAATTAAATTGCTATTTGTTAAATTAGTTATTAGTATATTCGGATATACTAATTTAAATTAGTATATCTAAATATGTTTAGAGTCTAAATGGCCTTTAAATAACTCATTATAGATTCAGTATAATACTCTGGAAAGGAAAAAGCCACCATCAAATATTTTAAAGGTGTTAAAACGTTCACTTCCACAAGTATTCCTTTGCCCAAGAAGTCCCAGGATCTCTAGTTCCATTACAATTAGTGTTTTTTCAGTTCATGAAGAGCCACACAACAGTAGTCTTCCCAAACTTCACCAGACAGCCCTCATGACAGACAGGGACTTACATGTCCTCTATGTACTGAAGTCTTCTCAGAAATAAAACAAAGATAAAAGAAACTGGGTTTAAGAAAAAACCTTGCCTGACTTACTAGACTAGGTGTTTTCAGTAAGAGCCACATTCATCTAACCTTTATTTGAAATAATTCCATTTAATTAAATACTATTTTAAAACATGTTTAAAACATTTTTGTTAGGTTTCATTTTCTGCTTACCATGCCCAGCCTGAGACTTAACTGCAAAGACCCCCAGGACCCCACTACAAGTTGCTGTTGTGTATGTAAGTGAGGCAACAGTAAAACAGAACACACTCAGCACCTTGAAAAAGCATATAAATCAGAGAGGCACAGTTTTAACAGTTGTCCCTACACCCCTCATCTTTACTTTCCTTAAGCCCAACTCGCGTCCTCATTCCTGTGATTTGACTTCCTCTTCCCTGCAGTGTCAGTACAGACTGATAGAGCTGAGTGTTTGGTCTCTGGTGTAGACACAGTGTCTGTTTGTGTGCCTTCAGATCCAGAGACCCCCTCTTCCCCTTGAGGTTTCCAAATAGTGGTTGATAGGCATGTCAGCCCTGGCAGAGTGGTAAGTTATGTCTCTGACACAGCCAGGACATCCTTTTTTCAAATACTTGAGCACTTCTTCAAGATCCTGCACTTGTTCAGGGATGAAGTCCCAGACTGTTGGAGGTGACAACCTTTGCAGGTGCCTGCCCATATTCTCCCACGTCTTGCTACCCACACCCATACTGCCTCGGGACATACCTGTATGTCATGTTCCTGAATAGCTGATTAACCTTGGGAAAAGCTGGAAACTTATTCTTGAAATGTGCTAATACGAATATTTTAGTTACCACAGGATGCTCAAGATACTGAAGAGTTTTTGTAAAAAGGGAGAAAACATCTACCCCACAGAAAAAGAAGGGAGAAGGTGCCACTTTTTGTTTCATTCACCAATTTGTTCTTGGAGGAGAAAAGAGAAAATGTGTAATCGTTCATTGTCTTCATGACACAGTTCCCGAAGTACAGGGAAGGCAACAACGCAGGGCCCAAATACCAGATTAGGCTCAAGGCCAATGTTTTTATCACAGTTCTCCCAGGCAAGACACAACCAAACATACACTGCACAGCAAATGGAAGAAGTCAAATTCAGCCTTTAACAAGCTCTTGAATTTGATGTACAGCAAAAAAATAGGGAGCATGGCAGTGATTAGATAAACCAAGTATTAACAAGTAAATCAACATTGTGACCAGCAACTGTTAAACAGATAATAATTATCAGTTCCCTCTAACACACTGTGGTCATTTCTACTATCTCAAACCCTTCAAGCCTGACACTGGGTGCCACTCACTCACCCACTTACTCCCTCCTCCACAGCGGGATAGGGGACAGAATCAGAAGAGTAAAAGTGAGAAAATCTGTGGGTTAAAATAGACAGTTTCATATGTTAAAAAAACCAAAACAAAACCAAGAAAAAGAAACTACTCAAAAACCCCTCTACTGCTTGCCACCAGCTGACCAATACCCAGCCAGTCCCCAAGCAACTGTTGCTGTGGCAAACTTTCTCTACAGTTTTTATTGCTGAGCATGACATGATATGGTATGGGATATCCTTGTGGTCACTTGGGGTCAGCTGTCCTGGTTGTGGCCCCTCCCAACTCCCTGCGCCTCTCCAGCCTGCTCCCTGGTGTGGCAGCATGAAAAGGAGAAATGGCCTTGACTGTGTGCAAGTGCTGCTCAGCAACAGCTGAAACATCCCTGTGTTATCAGCATGGTTTGCAGCACAACTCCAAAACACAGCTCCATACCAGCTACTGTGAAGACAAATCAACCCTATTCCCAAACCAGCAGAGCCCAAGTCTTTATAAATACATTAACTCATATTGGATACTTAATTTACATGTTACAGCAGTAACAACAGAGAAGGGAAACTGGTATAGATGGAATTATTCAGGAAGTAAACCTCCACAATTATAATCTTAGTACCTCTAAAACCAAAGGAGTAGAGGGTGTGTTCTCTCACATAAATGCATCACATTAGATTAAGTCTACAGACATTTCGTTTGTAGAGTTGAACATATGTTAATCATTAATACAACCCTATGTAAATCTTCAGCAGTATTTGTCAACTACTGTTTGCTGTTCTTCATAGGCCAACTTTTAGCAAGCAAGCAAAACAGCTACACATATATTTAGATGTGTATATACATACATGCATATTCAGTTCTGCATATATACTATATTTATAGGCTGGTTAGCAGATACAGCTGCATCAAATTGAGGTCTCAGTTCAAAAAGTGTTGTATAGCTGTAGGAAATTGTCAGTTCTTCTCACAGGGCAAAGCAGAAAAAGTTAGAAAAAGTGAAGTGATTGAAAGAAACCATCATGATGTACACAATTTCTGTTAATACATAGATACAGAAATCTTCCTGAATGGCAACACAACTTTGCAGGATATATTTTCCTAGTAATAAAATACCTTTTGAGGTAGGTGTTCCTACACTGATTTCCAGAAATGAACAAAAGTGCGAAGCATATAGGGCAGAGGGGAAAAAAGGGGTCTGCCTTTTAACACAGCGTTATGGGTTCACTGTCAGTCTCGAGGAGAAAAGACAACACAGAAAGAACCGTGCCTCACCACCACTGCCTATGGTGACTTTCTGCTGTGCCTTTTGCAACCGGACTTGCCTATCTCACATCGGCCTCTTTAGCCATCAGCGCGCTTGCAGCAAGCGTGGGGAGAGCCCTTCCCAAACCTTCGTTTGCGAAGCCTAGCCATGATGATATGGGTTCACTGCCTAGAAGTGTTCATCTCCGTGTTTATCTTTTAATGAAGAGAATTTTAAACAAACTAATTTTGTTTCAGAAACGTAACTGGAAAAAAGCAGGATTATTCAGCATTTTGTTGCCAGGATGAGCTGTTTTGGGCAAACCTTTGATGAGTAACAGCAACATATGTGATTCCCGCTACACTACAGAAAATGACAGGAACCTTATGTCATAAGGAAAAGATGATTTCTATTATTTTGAAAACTTCCTAAAAATGTTTTGAAGACTTCCTAATATTAACTGTCCTGGTGACTAAGAACCTGTAGTTACAGTAACATGCTCCTTGTGTCAAATGTGATGGACTCCAAACTGATGTTTCAATTAATAACCTAAATTCCTTCTCTTGACAAGGAATATGAAATAAACCCTAGACTTGTCTGGTCTCATCCTCAAGTTGCAAAAATTGATTTTTTGTATCAAGCTTTCATATTTCCCAAATGTCAGGGATAAATCTAAAATAAAAAAACCGAGCACACAGTGAGAAAAGTAACTACCTTTTTCCTTTTAATACAGATGTAGTACAGGATGTTTAATTACAGCAGGACAGTGCTTCCAGTTAAATAAAATTAAAAACCTTTATTTCCCCCAAATATAAAATTACTAAATTAATGTCTTAAAAGAATAAGAATATGGAAAAAGCTTTAAATTATACCACCATTTATCACAGTAACCATGATTACCAATTACATACTCCATTGCTTTGGCAAAAAAAGTTTTTTTTCTTTTAATAACTGCATATAAACCTAACATAGCAAAGACTGTATACATCTTTATATTGCACTTATTTATATACAGGAATAAATGAACTGTAAAGTCTGCATATACTTGGAATGAGCAGTTTTTCAAAATAAACTGAAAGCAGAATGGTAAGAGCTGGTATGAATATTAAAAAAATGCTTAGAAATGTAATACATTTATGTACAGACTGTACGGACTGTATTAACAAACAATATGTACATAACAATTTACTACTA
The DNA here is from genome assembly GCA_013396735.1 of Grallaria varia. Classification (NCBI taxonomy): domain Eukaryota; kingdom Metazoa; phylum Chordata; class Aves; order Passeriformes; family Formicariidae; genus Grallaria; species Grallaria varia. The sequence goes on along the minus strand of VWZG01001037.1, from coordinate 3,664 downwards.
TTGATACTGTAGTATAATTCAGTGTTCATTAATACAGACCTTTGGTTGTATTTAGTTGTTTAGTAAGATCTAAGCTCGCATACCTCCAAAATGCAACAAGGTATAAAATAAAGCACAACAATTTGCCAAATGGTACAAAAACTACTATTGTCAGTTCCATTAAACCCCAAAAACTAGTGTCTCTGTCTAGCCCCAAAATAGATCTTGTACTTGGAATCTCTATGTGCAATACACAAAAAGAACATCTGAATGTTACATATCTGCAAAATTACATCCCACAACACTTTTTTTGTAATGTGCAATTCATTTTAATAATACTTTCTAGTGAGAAACAGAAGCTAACGTCAACTTTACAATTTTCCAACACGCACTTATGCAATGACATTGTGAACACTTTTAAATTTTACCAGCAAGATTAAAAAATAAATGTGCGCCTCCCTTACTCTAAAAGACTATTATCAGTAACTGCTATTTGCTAAGTGTACTCAAACATTCGTATGCACGTGCCCAACATTTAGCTTCAAGATCGTCCTGAGTTTGCACACAATGAATCAAATCCACAAACTTCAAAAGAAACGAACATTCTTTCCTTTACAAAACAATCATGCAACTGAAGAGGAACTGGGCATCCCATGAACTGTTGTGCTTGTTGGAGTTCCACTTATGGCGTTGAAAATGTGTAGCGAGTTAGGAATGACACTGGCCTTTTCTTCAACGGGAGTAATCTTAAAATGAAAAAACACATTTACTAAAAATGTTACAAAATGACACAAGCATTTGTAAAACAGCTAACCAATTTCATGATGTGCTGCTTATTGACTCAACCTCCCAGTACTTTCTCGATTGCATAAAACTTTTTAAGGCTGGTTACTCTTTGCTGCTATCCTCTATTAGACTTAAGACAGTAGTTATTTTTTCAATAGCAGTTCTCTTAATTTAGATATTATATTATTCTCTGTGGAGGACACTTAGATAGCTTCTCTCATTCCTCCTGTTGACTTTGAAAAGGAGGAGAAGGTTCACAGTGACAACAAGCTCACTTTTTGCCCTTTTTTGGTTTTCCCTTGTTAACCTTAGAGGTATGATTTGAGCATTTCTTCCTTACAAAAAGCTATCAAAGCACCAAAAAGACTTCATGCTTAACAGCTTAAAACATATTGATGCTAAGATTAGGATACTGTAAAAAAA
>VWZG01001036.1:631637-650937 GCA_013396735.1 Grallaria varia | reverse complement strand
GGTGCACTTGGCAGTGCTGGGTTAATGGTTGCACTAGATTTTAAAGGTCTTTTCCATCCTAGACAGTTCTATGATTCAAAAATTATCAAATATGCTCACTGCACATCCTCACACTTGTTAGGAATTTCTTTGCAAATACAAATACTTTTGCTTTATTTGTAGATGAATACCTAATTGAGAAATTATGTTCAATATTTATATTGATGAGAAAACTTCTGAAATACCTATGTCAAGAAAGAACCTCACTGTAGTGAGGACACATCAGATATGTATCTGTCAGTATGTAAGGAAACAATTTTGTTAGTGATAGGAATCAATTTGCAACAGGTAGAGCAGAGGGTGCAAGTGAAGGGCAAGGCACAAAATCCTTGTGTGTCTCTGACATTTGAGTTACTCTGCCACATGTCCTAATATCTAGAGATGAACCTAAATTCTCCAAAAAATAGAATGAAAATCTAATTTGTACTTTGATTTGTATATCCTTAGAAATCCAGAAAATGAAGACAATTACAAATATTTATGAATTAAAATTCATAGGTTCCTGTGAGGTTTTATATATGATACATATCTCAGAAAACTCCAGCTGCGAAGTTTACATTATTTTCCTGGCACTACAGAGGAGATGTTGACAGTGGCAGGTGTAGAATTCAGGTCTCGGTACCTGCCCAGTTCTTTGACTGACCAATACTATACTTTCTTCTCATATTTTATTCGAAAAATAAGAGATTTGAATTACTGTTGCAGGTACTCCTTGTACACCCTGTTTATGCTGTGTCCTACAAATGAGCAACTTTAACGGTAAAGATACATGTTAAGCACAAGCAAGCTTTTGTGAACATAAATTATTTGAATTGCTGTGGTTTTAATATCATAATTCTTGCTGCATTTTGAAATCTTTTCTGTCCTCCTTGACACTGTTCAAAAACTTCCAAAACTATGACAGTTAGAAGCAGCATGTCCTACTGGAAAAGTTCTTGAAAACAGGGCAATTAGAGGCTTTTACTGTAGGTTATTTGAATAATGATCTAACAATGTTAGAGTCACTGTGATACAGCAGAGCTATAAAAATTGAGTCTTCTCTAAAACACTCATTGTTCTTGCAATTTTTCAGCAGAACAATGTCACCATTAGCAGTGAAAAATGAAAGTCCTTAAGTGAATGAAACATTGACTACCCCTGAGGTTCTCACATCCATGCAAAATGTATTTGTCCTAAGTGCAATCTGAAGACGCCGGAACAACAGCCTAAAATAAAATACTAGAAAAATCAAGAAATGCAAAGAGAAAAAAAGGTGTATGGAAATGGAGAGGGTAAGAGGGGAGGAGAGATTTTAAACGTCCAGCTTCAGCCAAAGGTTTTAATGTTATCTTAGTTATTTTTGTATATTTATACATGAAAATATATTTTGTAGGACAAGATATAATAAATCAATAATAGGAGTGCCAAGTCTTCCTGAAATTCTGAGGTTCCATCTTTTAGTAATGTTTATTTCATCATCTACTTAGGTCACTTTAAAAATATTTTGAATATCTTATGTGGAGAAAAAACCCAAAGATTTGCAAGAAATATTCTAATTTCATTATTCTTACACTTATTTAGTACTGAAATGTGTTGTTATTTACTGACAAATATATGCACATAATACATACCAAAAGGTCTCATTTTTGATCCACAATAGTTAAATCACATACTTTTTGCTTTAGAGTATTTCTCTGTGACTTTATATACTATTTTATAGGTTAATAAAGAAAACTATCTTAAAGCAATTATAATTGCATTATCTTTCTTGTCAACTTAGTTTTGTATACCTTTTACACAATTACAGGTCACTGTTCCTATTATGATACATATGGCTTTTGCTAAGAGACAAGGGCTAAAAACTTATTAATTCAAAATATTGATGAAGTTTCATGATAAAGAATTGTCTTGAATACCAGAAGATGGGAATTTGGAAGTATATCTTAATCAGAAATCTGACTCAAAAATTGCCGGGAGGATAAAGTGTATTAATCAAGATGTATTTCATTCTTTTAAATAAAGCCACCATGCAAACTCACTCTGATTTACAATATATCCAACCCAATTCTTATTACACAATTAATGTTTCAGCATTTCAATGTGTAATCCTTGTCAAACTTAGACAACTTTGGGACAAATTTGTCCAATACACAACTTTTTTAGTTCATTTCTCTACCTCATAATTATTCCTTGTCAGGTTACAGGAAAGAAAAAAAAAAAAAGTCAGAACCAAAAAATCAGCTTTCAGAAAGCTGCCTTTCCCTCCCTATTGCAAAGCACATGCTGAAGGGAAGCCAAGGACTTGAAACACTTCCAACTTCTGCTTCAAACCTTTTATCTCAGGGTAAAGCTAAAATGATGCTGTTACCTCCAAAACTCATCTTGGATTTCACAGTTTTTCAAAGGCCAATACTGTGGTTTTTTATTCCCTTCTCAGAACCCCGTAAATCACTTGAGGCTCAGATTCCAATCTTTCTAGAACCGTTTTGAAACATAGTGTTTTCTATGACTAAACCTTCATTCTGCCTTTATAGTGCAGAACCAAGAGTATATTCCTGAGAAATCTAAAGGGATTCTGAGTTCACAGCCAGCGACTGGTAGGACAGCCCCACTGCACGTGAAAGGGAAGGACCTGGGTACCTGCAATACTCCTCCCTTCCCTTCTCCCCAGCTTAACCGGACCTGCACAGCCAAACATCCCAATGTTATTTGTGCTATTCTGTCCATCTGTAAGATGTGATAGTAGAAGTTTAAAAAAGTTTGTTTTCCCTTGTAGTTCTCCTCCTACCTAGAATGATACTGTGCCCAAAAGATCATAAAGGGGAAAAAAAAGAAAACAAGAAATCCCAGGACCCACATCAACAGAAATGGTCTTCTTCCATCCCACTGCTTTAGTGGATCAGTATCTGTGGCAGAAACTGCAGAAAATCTTCTCTATCAGGGAACAAAGCCAAGATAAATCTTGGTTCTGATACGGAAGGTTTTGTTTTTCAAAGCCCCATGTTTCTACACTGCAGTATAATTACGGTTCCTGATCCAGTAAATGAATAGTGCCATTAGCAGACACATTGTGCCATAACTGTGCGTGCAATTACTGACCAAAAAGGAAAGAGCTAAAAGAACAAAGGAGTGTGAAGGAGGAGAGGGACTACATGACTGCTCTTATCCATTACTGTGTGCAGTTTTGGTCGCCACGATATAAGATGTTAAGCTCGTAGAGAGTATACAAAGGAGGGTAATGAAGATTGTGAAGGGCCTTGAGGGGGAAGCCATATGAGAAGCACTTGGTCTGTTCAGCGTGGAGAAGAGGAGACTGAGGGGAGACCTCACTGCAGTTACAACTTCCTCGAGAGGGGAAGAGGAAGGGCAGCCACTGATCTCTTCTCTGTGGTGACCAAACAGGGAATGGCCTGAAGTTGTGTCAGGGGACACTGAAGTTAGATATTAGAAAAAGGTTCTGCACCCAAAAGGGTGGTGGTTGGGCAGAGAACAAGCTCCCCAGGGAGCCCCAGCACCAAGCGTGAGTTCAAGAAGCATTTAGAGAATGTTCTCAAGCAGATGGTGTGACTCTTGGGGCTGTCTAGGGCAGGGACAGAAGATGGACTTTAATGATCCTTGTGGGTCCCTTCCAACTCAAGATATTCTGTGATTCTGTGATGTTTTCACATATTTGGTAGTGAGAGAAGTAGCACTGGTGAAGACTCTTACTAGGAGCTTTTGACCACACAGGTGGGGAAAATGAAATATTTATGAGTCTGAGCAGCTACAGTAAACAGCCTGGAGAAAAAGGAGCCTTTGCCACACACCAAGACACCAAACTCTCAAGGGAGGCAGTATGGAGCAGGTCTGCCTGGCACTCATGCCAGTTTTACCGGAGTGGCAGCACCCCGAAGAAGAGTAAAATGGACATCTGGGGCTAGTTACTGTTCCACAGCTCAATCTATACTCAAATATACCTATCACCTAATCAAGGGTCGAGAGGAGCAACCTTGATTTCTGAATGTTGGAACATGCACTTTTCATAAAATACTGAGCTCTCATCATTGAATAAATCTCTTAAATAATTTGAGTACACAAAATCATAGTCGTTTTTCAATACCATGGCCTCAGTCTTTCCTTATTCCAGAAAAAGATAATACCCACATCTTATGTGACTGTTAGGAGGAATGACAAGAATTATCTGAGTTATTCAAGAATTGAAAGAATCTTTTTACATGTTCTGATCAAAAATGTGGTACTTGGTAAATCAAATATAGCTCAGGTTTCTAATGCTCTCACCCAGGTGAGGAAAAAAAAAACCCAGTTTTAAGGCATGTTTAATCATTTCCAAATTTAGGATTATTTAAATTTGTGAATTTAACATACTAGCTGAATTGAGATAAATATCCACCTCTGATCCATCCTCTTTTTTCTTCCTGGTGGGAGGTTAAGATCTTATGCCAGCTAGGATTTTATTGCCATCATCAGATAACAGCAGCTGATGCACAATGAGAATAGAGAGAAACCTGTTATGGCTGCAAATATCCACAGCTCTGTGAGATTCATGGAGGAAACATATGTCACCTTATTAAATCTGCAGCAACTGAGGTGGAAGTAACAGAAGGTATCTCTCTCCAGAACTGGAAGAGATGGGGAAAGAAATGGTTCTGTAAGGAAATGTCTTACTTTTCTCTCTCTGAAAATATCTCTAACAGAATGTTACAGAGAGCATTTTTCCTAGAAATAGGGACTTAAAAAACAAACCCAAAACCCAACAGCTGCCAAGACAGGATGGAATACAGAACTCCTTCTCGGAAAGAAATAGCGTTGGGGCAAGTTAATATGTTCAGTTGCTTCCTCCAATGGAAATAGAAACATAAGAAAATTTGGAAAATCATGCTACTTGTCCCACTTTGTCCCAAAGAAGCAAGTGCAGAAGCAAAGGACAGGTGGAGTTAGATGCACTTATTTGAAGCTTGAAGAGAGTGCACTATAAGGGACATATAGCAAAGGTGCAGAAAAGACCAAATGCACAGCTCTATGAGTTCTCCATGCCTGTTATATACAACTTGCTGTCCCAGCTGCCAGTCTTCCCCTTGTTTCTGCAGAAGTTTATATATAAATATGAATACGCACATAGGGATTCACCTGAATGTGGCTTATGCCTCTAATTTTAGGAAGAAAGGAAGCTAGAGGATGATTTGACATGGACAACCTCTCTGAACTAATATAGAGGACCAGGACTGGAACTAGCTTAGTTTTGGAATTCTGATTGTATCTGAGGCAAGACACAAACAGTGAAGAGCAAAGGCAGGAAATAGCTTTGCTACGCCTTTAAGTCATTAAGGGAAAATACATAGTGGGAATACAAATAAAATTTCTGGATTTTTTTACCAAAATTGTGTGGTTTTTAATTGAGAAAGCTGCAGATTTGAGGAACATACTTAAAGCAGGATTCTATAATCTAGTATAGAGGTAAAAAGGAGAAGACATGAAAATCCCAACAAACTACATTTTTAAAGGTAGCCATAGATATGGTGTTGGAAAACGAGGAGAGGCAGTTTCAGTTATTCAGTATTTCATGACAGAATACAGACAATATGCTCTCAATTCTAACACCATTGTGGTGTTTTGTCCTTGGCTCTTAGGCTAGCAATATTTGAAAATGCAGCATTCTCTTAGAATCTTAGCAAACCTCTTGCTTTGTTGAACAAATAGAGTCAGGGGAAAAAAAAAAAAAAAACCTCTCAAACCAATTCTACAGAAATGTCTTGGCAATTTTTTTTTCCCCAACAAGGAACAGAAAATGATCTTTTTCCTTCAATGTCAAAGTAATCATTACTTGCACCATGAAAAATAACAATTGTCTGTGCCAGTAATTATTGATATCTTGATATCTTCATTGTAAAATGGAGCATTAGTAAATAGCTACTCTGTATATTTAGAAAACAAAACAGAAAATTAAATAATGACAATAAATCATATGTTTCTGTTAAAATGATATTTTCAATGTATATGTCTGCTTTCAAAAACAGGGTAATTTACTGGTTATTGTAGTTACCTTCTGAAAATCAGTGTATTTATGTAAAAGATGCTCACCAAAGGATTGAAAAAGTAAAAATTCTTAAGGGTCCTAAAAAATACTGACATTTAATTTAATGAAAGAAAGTACAATTTGTTTTTTTAAACTGTGTCTAATTTCAAAACGTGGACAATTCCTAACTCACTGTTGTACACAGAGTTTGTGAACAACCTTTGTACCATTTTTGGGCTGAATATATTTGTTATCTTATGCCCCTGTGTGGCCAACCTAAACAACAAACTCACTTTCACAAAGCTGTAACAAAAAAAACAAAAAAAAAAAGGCAACAATTTGTTACGTGAGAAACCCAGTTTAGGTAAATCCACTGTTTTCCATTCTCTGAGAGAAGCTATTAATACATACTGCAATAGCAAAATTGGACTGATACTCCTCTGTACAGTTTTATCAATTTTAGTCACAGAAGATACTTGCCATTATGCAGTGATGTGTTAATCTGAATATTGCCCAAAGCAATTGTGACTTCTCAAAGCAGGCTACTACAAATAGAGCGTCTGACAGCACAGTGTTTGTACACTAAACACTAAATGAAGAATGGCAATGAGAAAATCCATCTTATCGCATTTCTAAAGGTTTTTAAAACATTTTAAAACTATATTTCATTGTCTTTTGTTCTTTGTATGAAAAGTATGTCACTGAAAGTTATCAGACACATTTTAGACTGCAGAAAAACTGAAGCTCCTTTTGATGCTGCTTTAAAACTCAGACATAATGTAAGCATATACTGTGTTTTCAGAATGTTGAGGTAAAATCATAGCTCTTACTGCGTCAACTGGCTGGAGCTGGTAATGCCAGACAGAGCTGTGTAGGAACCAAAGGGTGGCTGAGGAAACCACCAGCTCTCTCTTTGGTGCTCTCAAGAGCACCTCGCAGGAAAGTGCTGCCCTATTGCTGGCAAAAGAACTCAACTGCAACGTTGTTCCAAGAGAAGCTGTTTGGAGAGGATAACTAAACCCATTCAAATGGCAAAATCAATCTAACTCACAAGGAGCTTAATATCATTTGGGTCTTCTTACATCAGCTACTGCAGGGCAAAACTCTACAAAATAAGAACCCAACTCGTGTAAGGTTTCTATGGGAAATGATAAAAAATAGTTTCAGGTATATTCCTGTCAATATTTGCTATATTATCGGAAAGTGAAGCCCAAGAAATCTGTCTTTCCTGCAACAAAATCTCAGCGTGTCTAAAACTTTCAGAACTGAACAACCAGAACTCCAAGAAGAGAGGATGGGAAAATTAAGAGGAATGTATATTCAGTTACAGTTATATGTATACTTCCTCTTTTCCTATGAGTTTCTGTTTTACATTCCATTGACCACTCCACTATTTGAACGCATTAACCTGTTTTCTTCACATTATTACTTTGTGTAAGCAGCAGTTAATCATTCCATGTGTAATGTCAGCTGTTATCTTTCCGGATTCTGACTTGTAGCTTTTAGATGTTGTTAAAAAAAAAAAAAAAAAAAAAAAAAAAGACTTTAGAAAGAAAAAAGGATCATGTCTTTTTAGTCTGACAAAATACAGAACTTTGAAGACTAAAGAGACAGGCCACATTATACCTCATCAAAGCAGAATCTCTTGCATGCTGGAGGTATTCATGTTTTTCTTATCACACTTCTGAAACATCAACTCATAATGGAACAATTAATTTTGAGCAAGTGCATTACATTAATCGTGCAAAGCTTTAAGAAAAACTCTACCTACAATATTCACTACATTGATTTAATTAGAAAAAATATAACAGATTTTTTAAAATCAGTAAATAAAAGGACTAGCTTCTGAAATAAATGGTAGCAAGATTTTTGAGTGACTATTTAATAGATGATTTCTTTGAAATCCTTTTATCAAGATCAAATTTTAAATACTGATACTTATTCAAAAGAGAGACCTTTAAAAAACTTTCACCTAAGTTGAGTGTCAGAAGGCACAGAAAGCATATCTTAGTCTCTCACAATTACTGCTGCACATTGCTAAAAATTGCACAATGTTTTCTTGAGGCCAAAAGCAGTGATACTTATAAAAACACTACATTGCTTCTTATAAAAAACAGAGCCATTCTCATCCTAAATAAGACAGCCCATACTAAGCAGGAGGCTCAGTTTCCTAACAATCCTTTCTTGTTTGCCAGTCTCCTAGAATAAATATACTTCTAATCTCAGGCACAGCAAATGCCACAAAATAATTCTCTAATGCCTTTTGATTTGAAGCTGATACCTTATGCAGCTTTTGCCTGAGTCTTCCAAGTGAAATACGCACTGAAAAGCACGATGCACGTGTATCTGTAAAATAATTAACAAAAAGCATGCACCTTGATCTACAAAAAGCATGCTCTTTGATCTGCAAAAGCACATCCAGAGAATCAGGACTGGGATGGTAGCTGACTAGAACAGTTGCTAAGGGCTTTGCTGGTTGCTGCAGGCCTGAAACTATGCACTTGGAAATATGCACAGTTTTACAACCATAGCTGATAACACGTAAATTATTGCTCCATTTTGTAGCGCTTCAAAGATCTCACAGTACACCAAAGGGATGTAACAAAAAATCTCCTTGAATACAGATTTCATATATATCTAAAATACCTTAATTCATAACAGTGACTATGATTGCTAAAACTACCTCCATAATTTTGCATGCCTAATTACAAATTCATAACCAAGATAACAAAACTTGAGAACAGTAACATTAAAAAAATATTAAAATATTTTCAAAGGAATTATCAGCAGTAAGGGAGAGAACCCTTACAATAAAAGTCTGGGAAATAAAATTATAACAGTTTTCTCAAGTATTAAGTGCAAATACCACTGTATTTAAAAATAATATCCCATTTAAAAGGGATTTCTCCCATAGATACAGAGGAGAAGATTAAAATGCTGGATATAGTCACTGCAATATTACTTTCACCATCTTTCCAGAATGTTTCCGTCAGTGCACTATCTTTATAAAAAACTACAGATTCTTTTTCTCCCTGACCTGCATTCCCACTCTTTTGGGTGAAATTAATAATAATTTTTACTGGTAATATTTAATAGCAGTATGAAAAAGTTCTAAACTATACTATAATGTGTTTACTGAATAATGCCACAGAAATGAGACACTATTAATGCAGTTTACCTCTCAAAAAATCCTACGAAACCAATTCAATAACTGTCTCACACGAATAAAAAACAACTTTGCCCTATCATTTCTAATTCCCACAAAATAACAGCTATTCACGAAAAGATAGCCTACAAAGCTGACTGACCTGCTGCAAAGCATCCACTCATTAGCTATAATTTGGCCAGTTAAAAAGATTATTGAAAAGCCTCATATACAGAATCTAAATCTTCTAAAATTAAGGAACTGCTTTCTGCCTATTTTGCAAAAGGTATACAGGACTACTAATTTGCATCTTCCAATAAATTATGTATGGTTAAACAGACATCTCTGAGCATTTATCTTTTCACTGCCATATCCACATAGAAATCATTTTCTCTGACAAATTTGTTTATGAATATTTAATATGCTTTAAGGATTACAGCTAATAATGCTAGCTTCTAATGGCAGCTAATGCACTTGAAAGATACATAACCATCTTAAATATTTTATTCTGTCTTTGCTGCTTTTATTTCTGCAGATTGAGTTCTCATGTAAATCCTTACATAAAACATAAAAACACTAACAGACTCACTGCTACCATAAAAACATTAATATCTAGGAGTGCAGTTATAAAAGTACCCTACTGAAAAACATGCAAATAGATTACCCTCAGCACAAGAATAGAAATGATAAAGCAAAAATGTTTCATTTCTACTCACCTAGTGTTGTTCAACGTTTGTCCAAAAAGATCATTTTGTAAAATATTTGGAGGGGATGAGAAAACCCCATGAAAATGAGATAAAACAGAATTGCAGACCTGGCGCAGTGTCTCAAATTGCATTTTCTCTCTTTCTTTCCCTTCTATTTTTCTTCACCACCTGTCTTAAAAGTCATCTATTTTGTACACACCATCAAATACAAATATGCCAATCAAGTTCCATATTTCTCCTGATCTCTGTAAAAACTGTGCCTAAATGAGCAGGGGCTGATAGTTAATTGTACAGTCATTATTCTTCTAATTCAGTCGTAGAAGATTTAGTACCCGTGCGGCTTTCTCCTGACTGTAGCAAGAATTCTAAACAGCAGTGAGCTTTTTGGGCATTCCCAGCCGAAGTGTGAAGCTGAGCTGCTTTCATGTACTCTACTCATATTTCTCTAAGCCTATTAAAAACACGCAGTGAATAGATGCTGTCGTCAGGAGTTTCAGCACATCTGGCTGCCAGCAATAAAATCTCACAAGTAAAAAAATGAGGACAAGGCATCCTCACACTGTTACTACTGTCTAAGAGGAGGAGGATTTCTGCATCTTCCCCTCCTCCTTCCCTCCCCTGTAAAAATGAGTAATATCCGTGACCATGTATGTAGAATTTCTAATTCTTTCTTTAAATGTAAGGCAGCTCTAAAGGGCAGAAAGACCACTCTAAAAATATTATTCATGTAATAAACAACATGTAGTACTGAGTCTGTAACAAGAGACCTTTTGTCTCATATCTGAAAAGCTATACCACCCCTTATATGAGATAACAGGTTTTCAGTGCAAACATTTAAATGTAGCACCAATTCATGACTGAAGCAAACAGTATGTATCCTATACGTAACCACTCTGTCAGGTGCTGTACATACAGCACCAAGGCAATGATTTATCACACAAACTTGAACCATTACTAAAAGGAATGGCTGCATTATAGATATGCACTGCATTTCAAAATGAGAAGTCTCCAATATCTTTTAAAAGTTTATTGCACTGAATTAGCCATGATAGAACCGAGAAAAATCAATCCCTTCCCAGGGTATTCCAAACCTGTCTCCTTACAGGAAAACCCAGTCACCTGCCTGTGCACCGGTACACACAGAGTATGGAATGTCAAAGAGCAAGAAGCAGAATCAGTCTAATGGAACACAGTGAGATTTTGTAAGATCATATGTACTGTGAATACCATTAAATGTACAGAAAATAACTAGCCCTGACTACAAAACCTTTTTTTCTTTTTTTCTTTCAATGCTTGTGCCAGAGAATGACGTTACATAACAGTACAGTATTATATCACAGTCAGATTGAAAAATAACAATTAGAAAGGTTTACTTTCTAATATCTTATTTTCTATACACAGCTTTTAACGTTTTAGCACTAATTACAAAATCTCCAAATAAACCAACATAAAATGAGGGCCATTATTAAAGATCTTCCACTGAAAGCAATTTTAAACCCAGATGATGTGGGAATGAGCAACCTTCCAGCTAATTAATGTGTTGTATTTATGTGCTCAGAAGGGAAAAGCTATCCAGGTTTCTTTGGCCACAAGGATGGCAACTACACCACAGATTTTTAAACAAACAAACAAACAAACAAAAAAGGAACAAATTAATCTCTAGGATCCTCTAAAACACCTATTTTTTTAAATTGTGCAAATATTTACTAATAAAGCTGTTTGCAGAACTCATATGAAACCCTCCAAAGCATTAAACAAAACCGTTTTTAATACCTGTGTTGATATCTATAGTATACTGTGCATTATGGAATCATTTGGTTTTGAGTAATGAATCTGTGGTCAAAATACTATGCTGTATGTATGTCAAAGCTGGTAACTGTTGAGATCCTGAAATAGGAACTGGTAAGTATTTATAGTTATCTTCCTAGAAAAAAGTGGGAAAATAATACTTGGAAACCGACCTACCAACATTACAGAGAATTCATTTTGGTAATATAAGGAAATTTTCCCTTACGTTCCTTCCACCAAAAAAAGATAAAATTTTTGTTTCTGCTCCAAGAAACAGAATCATCTTGTCACAAAGGATTCAAGTAATTCCAATCACTATATTATACATCACTTAACTGTTCAGAGACAGTGTTGACCATGGTGTAGGTACAAGACCAATATTTTGTCGTATATTTCAAGTGCATCACCTTATGAATGGTCATCACCACCTGAACATTCCTGTAGTTGCAACCAACTTCTGAACATTTGACATTCACCTTTTAATGTCCTCATTTTCAGATATTTAAAATGGAAGTTGTGGCTTTATTTTTTTTAGTAAAATTTTTCTAAAACTACTGACAAAATGGGATACACATTTACAATTTTTTTATTATTATTTAATTTTAGGGTAAGAAATGAAGAATACTCTGCAGATATTCATGCATGTAAAACCTTTCATAGGGAAAAGATAAAAGAATAATTTTAAAGGTAAATACTCCACAGTTGCTACTAGCAGAAAATTCAGCTAGGATGAGAACAGGAGGATTGTGCAAATACACATCTTTTTGACATTGAATTTTCATCAAGACTTATTTCCTGTCGATCAGAGAAAACTTTTTTATTCTTATTCAAAAAATAAATGGTACAGAAAGAAGCAGAATTGCTTTTTTTTCCTGACTCTGCTAACACTCTCCAAGAGGCTCTTTAGCCAATAGGCAATTCCTTCCTGTATTTACTATGTGGCCTATAGTATTGTATTGACCTTATAATGTAGGCTTCTTACTAAGACCTCCCTTTAGGTGTTTCCACCTTTTCCGCAATATAATTGTTTGGCTAAGAAGAATCAGGAAGCAAAGAGACTTAACAAGAAGAGCCTGGAGGAAATGGAATGGAGGAGCATGAGCAGAGCAGCACTTCTGCCCACTGAAGTATCAATCTTTTCAGAACCACAATGGAACTGACAATCAAAAGAACAATTTTGGATTCAATTCCATTTTACTCTACTGGTTATTCCGTAAGTATTGTTAGATGGAAATGCAAAAGAAAATGGTAGAGAAGAGGCACTTAAATTTTGAGGATAACAGTGGGATTTTTTAAATGTACAGAAAGTCAAGCCTCTGTTTTTTTCATCTAGATACTAAATAAAGTTGGGTAATCAATAGCACATAAGTACCTGTAATGCAGCACCATTGCACTTCAATTTGCCCTCATCAAAGCATTTACCTAAATATTTATGATTAAAAAATTTTGACTGTTGAAGTATATTCATTATTAAAAGAGAAAACATCTGAACAAATGCTTTTCAGACAGGTAGGCTAACAACAGTGGCCCCACACATTGGATGTTACATTATTACACTGTATAGCACTGCTCATTTTGAGTCCAATTAGCAAACTGATGCTCCAAGGTGGGACATGACTTTCAGGGACTAATGGATATTACATTGAAGGATGGACAATTCACTTCACTACTGCAAGTGAAATGCAACCAGATTTTCTTTTGTGGTAAAGCACACACTCATTTGCATTTCATTATATCAATGTTCAAAGGTTCCATTTCACAAGAGAAGTTTAGCAACTAAGGTAAAATCTACAACTGAAAATTTAATCACTTAAGAATCATAGTAGTCATAGAAGCCAGTATTCTGACTATCTAATATAGGAATACAGATAAAGCCCCAACCCCAAAAGGATGAAAGTACCTAAATCCAGGCTACAGGGAAGCATCAGTCGCTGTCCAAGAACTGTAATAATGAGTCCTCTCCTTGAGCTGGTGCCTGAGCAGTCATTAAAAATGCACCGTTCTGTTTAGTACAGGTAGTTTGGCACGTAGAACAGTGTCAGGGAACATGAAAACCTGAGTCCCAAGATTCTCTTCTAGCTTCCCAAAATATGACCATCAAGACCCTCTTGGTTATTCCAAAGGGAATTTGTCTTTGCTGCTGATGCTGTTCTCTCTCCCATAAAATATTAAATGTTGAAAGAACTATTTAATTCACAGAGTTAAACATTAATCGAGAATGGGAAAGTGATACTGATTTTATTCCCTGGTAGTCAGATCTACAATGGAAGATATGGAAATTCCAACTGAGAGACAAAATCTTGTTACCAAAAATATCCACTACTAAGGTATAGTAATGTAAAGAAAAGTTCATCCTCATGGTCAACCATCAAATTCTCTTTTTCCTTTCTTGTGTTTTATTCTGAGTATCTTCCTCATGTCTTCACTTCTTTAATTTTTGAGGCATCCCATTGACATTCATATAATCCTTTTCAGTGTCCTCCTTCACATTTCTCCCATGTAGTCATTTAACAGTAACCTATTCTCTCCTTTTAGTCTAAATTATACATTTTAAACCAACAATATCAGACTTAGAAACCTGAACAGTCTGTTTATCCATTTTTTGCTCCATATCATCATCTATCACCATGAGAATGGATTTTATAAAAACTGTTAATCATCACAAACCTTGTAAGCATATTATCTATTAAATATTTTAGGAAATGAAGCTTAAGTGATCTGGTTCAGGTTGCATGTAAGAATAATATCAGTGCACTCCACAAGAGGTGTGAACCCCAAGCCCTTCTCTTACTTGCTGTGTTTAGGATACTAGAACTTTGCTGCTCCAAAGTCTGTTGAGCTACATCCCTTGTAGCATCAATTGCATAGTAGCCTAATTCCAGTGAAATCAGGGATAACACTGCATGCCAACAGTCCTTGGATCAAGGCCCAAAAGCGCAGTTCAGCACCGTGCCTCTAGCACGTTTCCAAATATCGGAACGGCTCTGGTGCCAGTGGAAGCAGTCTGTGCGCCATTCCTCGGGCACAAACACCCCAGCTAGTGCAACAATACTCAGACTGGTTAAGAGGATGCTCTGATTAATCTATATACATTGAGGATAAAATACAAAGATAAGCTATCAGTTTACCTTTAGCACCATTACAGAAATCTGGCTATTCCACCTCTGAAAATTCACAGTTCTAATGTCATCAACACATGGGGGAGAAAAGGTAAGCCACTGTCTGCTTTTTAATGAAAGACAAAATTAAGCTTGACATGTATAGATTCCCAAGAAAGTCAATGAGTACAGTGTACATCAGCCCAAAAGGCCAAGTCTTGATGGGAAATTCCAGACCAGCTTTAGGCTTCCTAAGCAGAAAAGTGCCAACTGTCCTTAATCAGGTGTGTTGAAGTTCTGTGAGGACACAATAGAACTCATTTCCCTGCATCTCATTATGCTCTAAATAAAGTTAAGAAATAATCATGATGCATTGATCAATATGGCTTTAAAACTTTCTAAAAAGTGGTAAGCAAGTTAAACGCGAGATTTTGCCTGCATACTTACTAGTTTGGAAAGAATGCATTTTACAGATAAAATACTTAGAAACAGATTTTTTTTAAATTTTTTTACTAGTTACTGCTTAATCAGATTCTAGATCTATGAAAGGAAACAAGGAAGACTTGTGAAATTTAAATGCCAGATGACTTATTATAAATAATTTTAGTGATTATAAAGTTCTATATTTTTTTAAACTCAGATAACACAATGGTAGGTCTGATTCTCTTCCTTATACAGATACTAGGAAATGAGCCATATGTTCACTTGGGAATTCCTACTGTTAGGCCTAGCATGGACACACACAAAAACTGGCACTGACCGCACCAACTGCGCATTTCAGGATGACTAAGAGGAAAAAACAAATAAATTGGACAAGGGAAATAGGAAAATTATAATTTAGAAACCTTTTGTTATTAATTATGACAGGCTATACTACAACAGTACCAATTCTTGAAATGAATCAGTAAGTATGCCTCAGAACAGGGTTTACCTCCCAGTATAATTATTTTTAAGCTATCTTCAACATGAGTTACTTTGACTTATTGGTTAATTTCCTTAGCTCAATACAGATTATGGCTTCGCAAACCTCCCTGCGGAATTCTTTCTAACATAGTAGCTGAAAGGCAATATGGGAAATTTTATTTAAATATGACAAGGCATAGAATAGTTGAAAATAATTATATGAAATGTTTAATTTTAATTATTTCTCTTATCTCTGTCGTTCTCATGCTTCTGAATATTACACAATATATACAACTTGCTTGGTCTTCAGTAAAGCTCCAGTGCCTGGTTCTGCCTCAATTGCCAGATCTGGCCATTTCTAACTATTCCTTGGTTAGGGAAGTCTATGCTTGAAACTGAAGACATTATTGATGTCGGGCTAATTCAGAAGTTGAACTTAGATTGTTTGTACTTAATAACAAAAGCTCCCAGGTTCATCCCACCTAAATATAGATGACTAAAGAGTGCAGTTCAGAAGGCTAGCCCCCTTTTTCTTCCTGTACAATCGACAGAGAGAAAGAGGAACATGTGAGGGGAAAGTCACATTACTCAAAATTGCATGAGTGCCCAAAAATAGGTTTAATGAAGTGTTCTTATGCTTGTCTAATTTCCTTATTTAGGAGGTAGGAATATAACTCTGTGGTTGCATTTGTATTGCTGAGAACACTTTGCAGTTCCTGCCTTGGCTGTATTCTGACACCATATCAGAAAAAAATCCTGGTGTGCTTATTTTCTCCCTTTTTCCTACTCATGCATTTTCCCCAGATACAACACAAGTATTTTATGGATCCACTTGGCTTCTAGCAAAATTCTTATCAATGGCAAATACCACATATAAAAAAAGAAGCCTTAAAATCTAGGGATATTAGTTTTTTAACCCACTGTCCTGACTTAAGGCATAATTTATATAAAGAGTTGCTGGGGCAGAAATGGCATTTGGCAAACTAAAGGCCAACCTATTTGTGTACTAAATGTATAAATTACTCCTGCAGCCTGCAAAGACATGATTCTATTTTGTACTAAAACAATTCAGTCATGCTACTACTTTTGTTTCATTTCTATGGGACTAGCCAGCTTCCTCCAGGAGAAATGCATCTGTTTTCTTCACAAAAGAATGGCTGGATATATATGATGACCCCATAATCAGTTCTCCACTTTCCTCAGTGTCTGATAGTTTACTGAGATGGCTAGGCATCCAAAACTTTTAATATGATTATACACATTTGTCCACATTCATATATGAGGTACATAACACAAAAATATTTCTAAAAGTCTTAAAGGAATACAGTTGAGGTGGAAGAATTGGGCAATCAGAGCTAGAAAAGGTCTAAGTGAGACTTCATTCCCCTGACTAAAGGAATATCTGCATTACCCAACAACAGAAAGCTGCTATACACTGGTTGAAGTAGAGGAATACGTGCAATACACATTGATACAAAAGGCTCGGTATTCAGTAGGTGCTGCACCTTGCAGAACCCGTCATTTAGAGTAGCATATTTCAACCACTTTTACCTTCAGCTGACTTACAATCAATTGATATTTCTTTTCACCTCATTATAGTACATGAATCCTGCTTTATGCCTCATTTGCAGTTCTGGATGGTTCACCAATGAGATGTGTCTCATGAGTCAAGAACTGCTGGCCTAGAACAGAGATTTGACTGATTTTTGAAACAACGCACTGAAAACTTCATCTGCTCAAAAAAAGATTTCTGTTCTTCACTTTGATCAAAAGTGATCATTTGTCACCTTTCAAAAAAACAAAAGGTGATTTAAAACACTAACAAAGTATTATGCATGATTAATAATGTGAAATACTAAAAACAGAAGATGAAAATACACGCACTAACAGTTTTCAGGTATCTGTCATTCCTCTCATCCTCAGGATGACATATTCAAGGCACAAATTGATTTTCTCAATGCTCACAGTTTGTACTTAGATCCCTTTTTCTCCAAGTTATAGAAATTTAAGAAAGGACATGGCTAGCCCAAAAGTTCAGCAAAAAGTAGATCCTACCACAGTCCACTGATGATTACCAACAATGTAAATGCACCCAGCACAGTAATCATTCCAATATACACACTGATAAAAGAGATAATGTTTTCTTCATGAAGTACACAGTTACCCTCTTTGAATGATTCCCTTTACAGGGAAATCCTTTTTGGGTGAGCAGGCTGATCATAAAGCTCCTTGTTGTATAAAGAAAATAACAGCTACATTGATCAGAAATCTACGTTGGTTATACATTGCAGAAATTGGCTCTCATTCATAGCGAACTTGGGAGTTTAATTAATTTTAGAAATTTCTTTTAGTCACTTGGAAAATATCTTAAGAGACTTATCGCCATATCTCTATTTTCAGATGACTGATTTGGACCTTAAAGGGCCTCCAAACTTGTGTTGGGCTTCAATTTGTCCAGGTGATCTGTGATGGAAACGAAGACTAATGTACGTGTAAACTAAAAGACAGATTGCTCTCCAAATAACAGTACGATTAAGATCAGTCTTTTCGTTTTGTGAAACAGAAGCTAAGACAACATATCTATGCACTGGATTGTTTATTAATTTCTGCTGTTCAGTTCACTGGATAAAATTTTGAGCCTTCTGTATCTTGGGGATGAGTTCAAAGAGACTAATTTATCATCCTTTCATGTCATTATAAGATTTATGGTCCCCTGGGTCCCTCCTATATTCAACTGACCGGAATACCAGAAGAATACTTTCCTGATGATCACACACCTCTGGAATTCATTTTCTTTGGCAGTGTCATGGAGCCTGGGTTTTATAAGCATTAAGGCTGTGTAAATATTTTACTTTGGAAAGATTTCCACTGAATACAGGAGTTCTATTTTAGTGGCGTAAAGGCAGTGTTGGCCATTTGGGAAGGGAGTTAGGGTTAATTTCATAATGTGTTGTTATAACTCTAAAGCTCCATGACATTTGGTGACATACCACAGAAGACATCTCTAAATAAATCTCATATTCAGATGAAAAAAAATTCTTCTGATAAAAATACCCATGCGCCAAATAGAGAATGAAATTTAACATCCTTGTCTTGAGTGAAATCTTCTGGCTTGGTTGACTTCACCAGGCTTAACTCTGAAAACAACTAACAGGTTTCAGGAATATCTACTAAAAGGACATAAACATTCTTATAAAGTGCTCTTAATTACTTGAAGTAGGACAAAAGAAGTAAGTAAGAATGAACAGTTCAGATCTATGCCAGTGCATCAGTCATTACTGCAATGGAGTCTATTATCATCCAAAACAAGTTTGTTGGGAAGAAGTTGACACCCTGTTAGTACTCTCCTTAACATCCTAAGATCCAGAGTTTGTTTTGAGTTGTCCCATCCACAATAAATTTTTCCAGTTTCCATTGTTCAATTGGCATATCTTCCTCTTTCTCTTTTCACTCTAGTTCTCAGGGTCTTTATAATTGATATTCTAATTTTGGAAAGCATCACTGGATTAAAAATAAAAATCTGCCGAGTAGGTACTAAATTATTTTTATTTCTATTTTACTTAGAAGATCAAATTTTTTGTTTAAAATATTAATACATATTTTCTAAATGAAAGTAAATTCTTCAATC
>VWZG01001036.1:582050-631409 GCA_013396735.1 Grallaria varia | reverse complement strand
AGTAAATTCTTCAATCATTGTATTTACTTGAGCTATGAGACATGAGAAGCATCCAAAATATACACTGTTTTATAAGAAATGCAAATCCAAGTTAAATTTGCTTTTTTTCAAGAATACCTTTTTGTTCTAGACTCTTTTAATGGTAGAGGAAGATTAATCATTACATGTCCATTTTAGAAATAAAACGCCATTATCTCAACATCATGAGAAGGTGGAATTGCTGAACTAACTGTTAAGATGTCAAATTTTTTTTATTCAAGAGTTGGGATTGTGAAACTAATTGTGATTCCTCTTCTAGCTCAAACATTTTTTAGGCTTCTAACTGGAGCATAAAGATACAAGTGAAGCAGGTCAATTTTTGTCAGCCCAGCACCTCATGCCAGAGTCAACAAGATTCAATTAAAATTAATCTACCTCTGGAAAAAAAAAAATTGGTTTTGTGCACTGATTTGGAACTTCAGAATGTTATGTCTCTCTGAAGCTTCCCAGTTTATTTGAAATTACAGACCAAGTCAGATGCTTTTTGTTTTAATCTTCTGTGCCTTGATGGGTATTTTTAAGAAATTTTTAAATTATCATCATAAGATAATCTATCATTTAAAGTCCAGCATTTTCACAAAATCGTTATAAATAAAACCTCTTGCAGCTAAAATGCCTTACTTTCTATCATGATATTACCATAAGAACCCTTGTTCTTGATGTATTCTTTTTACCAAAGAAAATGGGTATTCTGCAGCAAAGTTCATGGTTCATTCCATTACATGCTGCTTAATAGAAACTTATTTGGCAGATAAACTACTTCTAGGGGCCAATTTAAGCATATAGTGCCAGCTGACAAAACACAGGAGCAGAAATTTGGGAAGCTGTGTTTGGAGCAACTTAAACTCTAGTTATTTTATGAAGAGGACACAGAGGTCCCTAACAACATCTCCAGGAAGCTCAGTGCTGCAGAACGGGGCACTTGCTGATGTCATTTGCTAAAAACACCAGGGCATGATTACAGGGCACAGAGCTGCACAGTGTAGGACGTCAGAACAAGTTGTGTATATACGCATATAGGAGTATTACCTTGGATTTTAAAACTCTGCTTTAAGAATCACTGACTTCAGGTCACCCACATTTTCTGCTTAACTTGAAGTGACATTGTACTGCACTTCTTTGCTGGAACAGGTAACTGTTCCCTGAAAATGTCTGGGACTGTTGTCCTTCTAGTTAGTAAAGGATGCTGAGGGGTCTATTTTTACTGAAAAGCACAAAAATGAGATTTCTCAAAGCTTGGGAGAGAGGTGTCCAATTACTTCAGCATAAAACGGAAAGGGCACGAGTGGTTGTCAAGTGAGGAAAAGAGGTGAGCTGCATCAAAGAGAAAGAAAAAGAACTGGGTTAGAGAAGAAAAAAATGTCTGTCTGTAAGTGAAAGAATGCCATGGGTTTATCTTTGAAAACACTTCTAATGTCTAGCCAGAGTTTGATAAGAACTCACACCAGTGAGAAAGAGATGGTGATACATAAAAGTAAATGAGATAATAAAATAAATAAATTAATGAATAATCATGTAAGGACAGTCCAGGGTAGGCAAAGAGACAAACAAAGATTTTACATGAATTGGGGCAGAAAAAGAATCCAAATAATCATACTAAGGACAAGATAGAAAGCAAAATAGTATTGCTTAATAAGGTAACTTTTTAATTATGAAAATATGGTCATCCTGGTCCTATCCCATTAATTTTTTAGTTACATTTTTTTCTTTAGATCTGACTCAATAAAAGAGATTGACAGCAAGATTTTTAATCTTACCATGTAAAAGAAAAATGACAACTAAATTGCACTACAGAAGTAATTTCTTTATCATTTGTGACTTCTAGAGGCATAAAGAGCCAAAGAAATAATTTGTACCAGTACCAATTATGCATTCTCTATTTTTTTTTAAATTCAGTCTATATAGCTGTGGAAAAAAGTAAATTTAAAAAAAAAAAAAAAAAAAAAGCCAATCACTGAATTGATTCCTGCAAATTCCAGGATCACCTGGCTGCCAGAAAATACAAATGTGACTTTACTGAATGTTAGACATTTCCCTCAGCTGCACTTCACGGATTTATCTTATTCACCTTTACACACCATTTGTTTAAAATATGAAATTTAAACAAGATCCCTTATTTATACTTCTGAAGAGAACTTATCCTCTAAAAAGCAGAGCACAGCTCAACTAAGGATTATAAACACACAGTGAGCTCTAACATTCATGTTTGTGCAAGGTCAACAAAACTGTACTTCAAGAAGACATGTTCAACCCTGAAAGGTGTCAGTCTCATTAATTTTAAAAAATAATTTAAAAACGTGACCACCTTCAATTGTTTTCTGGTATTGCTTTCACTCAGGGTCAATTTAGCTAAAAGCAAAACTACATTTAATTCTATAAATGTTACCTGCAGTCAGTAATTAATAAAAAATATTCAATATTCTAATACAGCTGATATCTTTGCTTACAGATTTAGATTATTAATGGTCCTTCAGCACAAGTGAAGACATAGCTGTGGTACACAGAAACCTAACACTGCAATAGAAGGCAAGCTCCACTTCAAAGATACCAAATATCAGCACTGATTATCGAGACTTCCTTGAGCTCATTCTGCTTAAGATTGAGAAAAGTCAAATAGTAAGTGATAACTTGTTACTACATGCAACAAATACGAATAACTGAGGGAAAAAAAAATCAATAACAGTAAGTAAAATACTGCGGTGGGTTCACCGTGGCTGAATGCCAGGTGCCCACCCAGCCACTCTATCACTCCCCTTCCCAGCTGGACAGGGAAGAGAGTAAGGGTGGAAACAAAAAAACCCAGCACAAATCGTGGGTTGCGACAAGGCAGTTTATATTTATACAAAAAGCAAAAGCAAAAGCAGGGTGCACACACAAAGCAGAAGCAGCAATTAATCTCTGCTTCCCATGAGCAGCGATGGTTGGCCACCTCTCTGAGAAGCAGGGCCCCTACACGTGTGTCAGATGTTAGCAGGCAACCATCGGGGACAATGAGTGCCTGCCTTTCCTGCTTCTTGCCCCAGCTTTTATATCTGGCTTGATGTCATAGGGTATGGAATATCCCTTTGGTCAGTGTGGGTCAGCTGGCCTATTTGTGTCCTCTCCCACGATCTTGCCCTTGACTGAACAGTGAGTGAGCCAAAATATGGGTATGTTATCGACACCAATACAGAGCACTGTGAGGGTTCCTACGGGGAAACAAATTCTGGCTCAGCCAGACCCACCACAAATACAAAGGAATGTTGCAAAGGAATTAGTTTTGAAAAGGCACTCTACGGTAAACTGTGAAAATGAAATTCCCCAAAATCAACCTGTGATTAGCTCACTACAGAGAATGATTGCAGAATCAATGAATTCAGACTGGCACTCAAAGCTGGAATTAAATCTCTTTGTTTTGTGCTTAATTAAAACATCTCAATTTTTGAAAAGGAATACAGCAGTTTTAGACTGTTTATAAAGGTAGGTTAGTTCTGCTACAGTTACAGAATTTTCCTCTTCTCTTTCTCTCTTCTTCAAACAGATCAGCTTCCTCTAAAAGGGATCCCGGATTTTAGCTACCACTGGTCAGAGGCCCAATGCTACTTGGTAAAGGTTCTACAGCTAGGTAAAGACTCAACTTGAAATAGTAATAAAAAGTATTTCTTTTAATAAAACATAATCAGTCAGAGAAAACAAAAGTGGAGGGAAGGAAGCAATGCGCATCTCAAAAAAACACTGAAGTTACAATGTGGTTGTACTCCCTGAACGGTGTGTTACTGCTGTCACTATTCATATGAGGAGAAGATCCATAAAACTAATATTAACAAACAGAACCGTGCAAGTTTTGTTTCTCAGAAGACAGACAGTTCTGAAGAAGTAACAGAGAGAAAAAGTTCCACCTCATTTCTAGAAATTAGAACAGAATGGAGATGCTACAACTCATTGCAACTAACTAATAATAGAGAGAAACACATTATACCCACTATAGGTAGTCTGGACTGTTAATAGACAATGTAAATATCATTCAGGAACTCCTGACAGAGACCCTGCATTACATAAACTCCTTACTCATCCTCATAAGCAGGTGTAGCTTAATCCTTGCCATAAGTATCTAATTATTTAATTAAAATTTTTGCACTGAAGGATTTCTGACTTTCCAGCATCCAAGGTACCTCTTTTCAATAATTAAATACCGCATCTCGTCTGGCTCCTTTCCCATAAACTTTTACTGCTTCCTCTGACCATAGCTGTAAGCTCCTTTTTATGTCATTCAAGATTGAGACAACAGGTAAACATAACTTTGGTTTCCACCTGAAAACTGGAACAGCCAAGAAATGTTGATCCATACCCTTAACCCTATATGTAGATGAATTAAGCAATTAAAAGAGCAGCTCTGTGAAGAAGAAACTAATTCATTTGTTCTAAGCTATTACCCCAAGAATCATACAAAGCATACACTGAAAAGGAAGGCAGACAGCATAGGAAACAAAAGCAAAACTACCAAGACTGGTTTTCAGATTGACATTGGTTTTACTTCATAACTCCAAGGACTGACTATCAAAGTGGTAAGAAATGCTGGAACAGGAGAAGAAAGATGAATATAAAACCTTATCCAGATGCAGTTAAAAACCTATAAAACTTCAGTCTTTAGTTAATATGCTAAAAATTACTGTAGGGTATCTCTAAAGCCCTTTGCATCCTGTTCTAGCATCATGGAAAGTCAGTGTGAGCTCTTTGCAATCATGCACAGAAATGAATGCTGATTCAATTTTAAACTCGACCTGAAAAATTCTTGTACAAATTATTAGATTTATTCATGAAGTGAAAGAAATAAATATGCTTTCCCAACAATTGAGGGGTTTTTTCTACTGTGATGGTCAACAATATTAAAAAAAATAATGTTATTTTTTGTGTCTTCCCTAAAGAATTCTAAAAAGTTTAGAGACCCTGCTGTCTTTAATAGATACTTCTGGACATGATCTAATCTGCACACAGTTTTATCAGCCTGACTCTTGGGTACCAACATCCTTATTTTAAACACTATGTACAATTATTTTAATATTTCTCGCTCTCTTTAAATATGTCAGCAGGTAAAAAAACAGGTAAAAAAGTTAAAATGCCTCTGTTTTACTTGAGATGGCTTTCAAATATGCTTAGTTTCCACAGGTGCAAGTAAAGGTTTTTTTAACACATCTGGCCTAAAAATCTATCAACTTAGGTACTCAGAAATAGAAACAATCAAAATCAGAGGCTGCACTACAGTGATGTGTCACAAGTGCTGCAGAAGAAAAACAGCAAAAATCTGGAGAAATGGCCAGTTTTCAGCCTTTCAGAAAGAAATGTGACTGATTCTTTAATGTTACATTGTCATCTTTTAAACGGCGATAAACTACCATCAGTGCTGTTCTCAGTATCAGTTGTACGTGACGAAGCAATTAAAGAAGAGTCATTTGAAAATGATATAACATGAAACAGATGGACACACATTTTCATTTATTTAATTGATGCCATTTTTTGATGTTTCTAGTCTAGCTTATGCCTGCTTTTTCCTCTCTCCTCCTTTTCTCTGATATTTCAGCCTCTTCATTTCTCTGTTCACACCCTTACATCCCCAACTGCAGACCCAAAAGACAGAGCCCTCACTGCCAATTCATGCTGGCGCTCCTTCCAAGGGGAGAAGCAAAGGGACGCAGGGAACCACTTTCATGCAACTGCCATTGGTAACACACCAGAATAAAGCCTTTATATGTGGAAAGCACATGTAGACATTTCATGAGGAATACGTGCAGAAATCCTGCATCTTCAGGGCCAAGTAGCCTCAATACTCTTCTTTACATTTCTTACTCAGAATAAAATGCATTCTCCAAGTCCACTACAGTGTATGAAACCCACCACAAAAATCCCCTCTTTTTTCTTAGATAAGAGCATTGATAGAAAATAAACCACAAAATACATATGTAGCTTTGAAAGGAGAAGCCAAGGAAGAGGGAAGGAGGACGTATTTTATCCGTATCTGCTGGCCTGGAAAATAAATACTGCTGTTGTGCAACTCTGCAGCTGCTCACTCTACATTTGTTGTTTTCGTTCTGGTTTTTATGACTTAATCTCATATCCCTCCAGTTAAGCTGAAAAGGGTTCAGGCAGCTTTATTCATTAGTCTTGCTTCAAATCATGATCTTACAGATCATGATCTTTGCAGATACCAAGAACCAATTCTCTTTTTGTGACATGGCTCACCCTCTGGTAGATGCAGCCAGAATAAATTTACTTTCTGTTTTACATTGAATCTCATGGAATATATCCTTGAGGAATTTTTTCTTACACTAATATAATCCATGACAAATATATATTGTAAGACTGAAGTTATCTTTTTCAAATTCTGAAAAGCGTTTTGGATTCATACAATACAGATTCAGGAAAATAATAATAACTAAAAAAAATAAGAATTCACATCTACCTGGACTACGTAACATCATTTCAGATATATATTAATAGTTACGTCAGCATAACCTTACTTTGGGAAGATGCATGAGTCTTTTCCTACTTTAAGAGAGCTAAGTATATAGAAAAAAGGTTTGTGAAGCAACACTTCTGGAACGTCAAAAAATACTTACAATTTAAAATGCTGAATTCATATGTGGAAAACTACTGAAATAGCTTTACAATAGATCCTACAAAGAGCAATAGGAATAATTATTTTACAAATCAACCATGGCAACACAACCTAAAGATCTAACAATTCAGGGAAACAGAACAACTTTGTGTCAGCATTAAGGTTCCCTGTTTCCCAGATTTTAGTATTAGGATATTGTGCACGTTTTAATGGAATATTATAAATGGAATATTTGCTTTGGCTTGGGCTTTAGAAAGAAGAAACCAACCATTTCACAAACTGATTGCCTGCTGCAAAATGACTGGAAAAAAAAGATTATGTCTGTTCAAATAATTTCGCTGCTAGAGAAAAAATACAATGTATTGAACGATAAGCAGTGTAGGCCTTGTGAAAAATAGACTACATAAAAGTTTTTGATGAAAATAAAATAAAATAGGACTCCTTTGCATAATCCAGAATTAACATGAAATTGAATACTACAAATCAAAGAACTGCAGCCATAAATCTACCATCTGTACACAGCAGACCTCAGAATGGACCTTCTGAGTCTATGGATTATTTAGAATAACATTTTGTTTTCTTCGATTCACATCATCTGGCAGTTTTCAGGGTATTTAGCATTACACTGAATCAGCATCTGTACTCTGCACACAAAGTTAAGCCTGTGAAAACCACTGCATGTGGCTACAGTTCAACTGTGCTTAACATAAAACCTCCATGTGATATATATTGTGCTACTTTCACCTCAAACAATGTCGAATACACCATGGTCAATTATTGAATCATAGGGCCTGCTGCTGCCTCTGCTTTATCCATGGGTTTACTACATACAAAGCAGTAAATGCGCCATAACACAGATTGTAAATATTATGGTAAAGACTTTAACTGAAAGATGGTAGACTTAGATTAGCTATAAGGCAGAAAATCTTTATCGTGAGGGTGCTGAGGTACTGGGACAGGTTGCTGACAGAAGCTGTGGATGCCTCATCCCTGGAAGTGTTCAAGGTGAGACTGGATGGGGCTTTTTGCAGCCTGGTCTAGTGAAAGGTGTCCCTGCCCATGGCAAGTGGGGTTGATCTATATGTTCTTTAAGGTCCCTTTCAATCCAAGTCATTCTATGATTCTATTCTATGAACTAGAAAAAACATTTAGTAATGGAAACCTGTTCTGCTGCTGGTAAGCAATACTTGCCTCTGAACATTTATTTATATTTTACTTTTTTCTGTAACTGATACAAGAAAAATGTCCTTGGAGAATGTGCAATCCAAAATCATCCCAGACTTCTTTAAGGCAGTCAGAGAAAATCCATATCTGCCTGTCTAAACAATTTGGGATCTATCGAATGCAAATGTGACTGTTGCGTACATCAAGGGAACAGAATACTAGTCGAATGGTTGAAACAATTATTAATTTAATGAAGTATAATACCGTAAAGAAAACAGGATAAAAAAATGTAGCAAGTGCTGTTCAAGAAAGGAAAAACAAAGAAGTATAACCAGGAAGGATGTAATAACGAATGAGACAAATTACATTGATGATCTTGAGATTCAAGGAGTGAATGTTGCCCTTTATTCTGTGATGGACTTGGCTCCAGATGACCAAGATACCGGATTTAAAGAACTACTAAGTAATGATTGATGAAACATCAAAGGAAGCTGCAAATTTGCTAAAAGATTTGATAAAATGGTACATTTTACCTTTCTATTCAAATCACGACTCAAGTATATAAAGTCTTAGCAGCACTTCTTTTTCCACAAGTATTTACTGATTTTAACTAATTTAATTATTTTTTGTGTCAAAACTAATGTCTTTGGGATAAAAAATAAGATGGACAATATAGTTCTTTCTACTTCTACTAAAGAGGTTTGCGAGGTAAACAACAACCACTTCTAAATATTTGTGATTTTTTTCTATTTCCCTGTTATTTTGGGCATTTTGAATGGCCAGGTTTTTCTCAAAGAATTAGCTTATGTAAAAAAAATGTTTAGTTAGTTGCCCATTTCTGCACAGAATTAGTTCAAAATAGAAAGAAAAAACCCGTCATGATGATCCCTCATTTTTCGTCTACTGGCTTGTTCTTTCAGTTAATGTTTAAAAAAAAAAAAAAAAAAAAATGAAAAAAAAAACACCATAACATTAAGCATTGGAAAAGAAGACAAGAGTCCAGAAGTCTTTAGAAAAAGCTATATATAATTGCTTGACGACAACTGCAAGTTTCAAATAGATAAAATGAGTTTTAATTATGAGATATATATTCTATGCATTATTTCAGTTGAATGTAATAAAATTGTGCCTTAAGTGCAGCCAGCAGTGTAGCCCCACAGAGCCAATTGCTCACTCCCTCCCCAGTGGGACGGAGGAGAGAACTGGAAGGATAGAAGCTGAAAAACTTGTGGGTTGAGATAAAGATGGTTTAGCAGGGAAAGTGAAAGAGCAACAGCTGTGCACACAAGCAAAAAAACCAAGGAATTAATTCACTGCTCCCCATGGGCAGGGAGGTGCTCAGCCATCTCCAGGAAAGCAGGGCCCCAGCACATGCAGTGGTTACTTGGGAAGACAAATGCCATCACACCAAACATTCTCCTTCCTCCTCCTTCCCCTCACTTTCTATACTGAGCATGATGTTCATGGAATATCCCTTTGGTCAGTTGGGGTCACCTGTCCCAGCTGTGTCTCCTCCCAACCTTCCATGCATCCCTAAGTTCCCCACCAGCCTGGCAGTAGGAAAAGCAGGAAAGCCCTTGGCTTTGTGTGGGCCCCGCTCAGTAGTAACAAAAATATCTCTGTACCATTAACAGTGTGTTCAGCACAAATCCAAAACACAGACCCATATCAGCCGCTGTGAAGAAAATTAACTCTATTCCAGTCAAAAGCAGCACAAATAGTCAGCCTTTCCAGTGTCATTGATGAGAACAACAATAGCACCACAGATCCAAACTTCAGACCTATCCCCAACTGGGATAGTCTCTCTCAGAGGCACTGATATACTCCTCTGAAAACCCATTTGACCAGTAAAACATTCATTGGGCATCACAGAGGAATCTTCCATTTACTCCAGGAAAAAAAAAAAAAAAAAAACTTATGTGAGAAATATTAGGGAAGAAAATTATTCAGAAGACCCTCTATCCATCACTAGCATGTAATAATATATCATATTCTCAGTGAGCTTCTGTATGTTAATTAGGTAACATCAATATTATCCAAACCCAACAGGAAGAGGATAATGATTGGGAAAAAAAAATCTGGACTTAAACAATATGTTAAGTAGAAGTGATCACAATCAGCAGAATAGTTCTGGCGTCAGGCATAATGTCTACATTCTTCCTGTTGGCAAACATTACTTTATACTGTCCATGTTTATCATATAACTCTATTTACAGTAAATGCATCTTGAATATCTGAATTATTTATTTGTGTATCCCTGTCTCACTCTGTAATTCTACATGCATAACATAAAAACACTTTTGGAGTTAAATCACTGCTGAGAACAAGAGCAAGAGGTTTTTATCATCACATTATTATCACAAGGGAATGAGTCCCTCTCTCCTGCTCCTTAGCATCAAGTTAGGGTGCCAGCTGTATTTCTCAGAGACTCCCCATGTACCTGAGCACATATACTGAACCCATCAGCTGAAATCAGAGCAAAGGGCAGCAAGCAGAATAAGTTAATGGTTAGATTAATTACATTCAATTTGTTCCCATACAAGACCGAAAATAGGAAATAAAATATAGTGGAATAAAAGAGAAGAGGAAAAAGGATAACTATTATATTAGCTGTAAAAAGGTATTATATCTAACTCATTTCAAGCTCACAAAATAAATACTGTAATGAGGTCATAGGTGGGCAGCAGAAAAAGGCTGCCAGATTATACTGCTCTGGCTGCCAAATTCCAAGGCAGTTGGAGGCCTCTCTCTCATGCACACGTGAGGGTATCATTGGTATAGAAACACATGAGCAAGTTCACTCTCTTCTTTCCCTTCTCATCAAAGTTAAGGTTCTATTCTGATCTTGTTTGGGAAGAAATTAAATTTATTCAATAAAACCATTTTTGGTTTTATGTTCCAATAAACTGTAGCTGCAGAGGTTGAGGTTGTGCCCTTTGGTACAATCACCTCAAGAAAAAGGGAGGGAAGTTCCACATTCAGCCTCCGGTTAAAGCAGATCTCTCTACCTCAGTGCCAACAGAGTTACAGTTTCAACCAATGCCAAGTAACACTGACATAAACAAGTGAAAAAAAACTTTCATATTAATGACAGGAACTAACAGCAAGAGACCGAAAAACCATTAAAGGCTCAGGTCATTACACACAGATTTCATCACCTTCGATGCTATTAACCGCAAGTACAACCAGATGTCCTAATTCAGTAGTCTAAACAGACACCGTCTTCTGTTAACCTGTCTTTTTGAGTTATATTTTGGATTACTAAAATTTTGCTATAAAGCTAGTGACCACAAAAGATACATAGTAGCATTCTTTACAGCTCAATGACTATGATTTGACAAAGTTGCAAACAGCTGGACAAGCTCTGTCACACTGCAACTGTCATGTTCCATGGGGGTTTTTTTATAATGAGAAAGAATGAAAAGCATCCATTTGCTATGACCCTCTGAAACCAACAAGACTCCTCAGCTGCTGCTTCAAAATGCACAGTATGTAATCACCATGTACAGAATAAGAACAAGAAAAACTTTAAAAGATAAAATAAAATTTGTAGCATAAATTCAGACTATCTTATCAGGATAAACATTAAATATTTTCTTACCTGTCTGATGTTGCGTCACTTGTTACTTGATGTTTTACTCCTGAACCATTCTTAATTGAGTCTTGTCTTGTGAGCCCTTGAGATCTGCTCTTGTCTAAAGCTTGTGTGGATATGTCACCTGGTGGTCCTTGGTACTGAGGATGCTCCTGCAGCTTTGCTTTTTTCTCTTGAGGTGCCTCCTCGTTACGCAGAGCTCTAATTCCTTCTTGATCAGGCTGCTGTGGTGCATGTGATCCACTGTTATAGAACCAGGCTCCTGATTTTGTGAGGATTTCTTGTTGTTTTCGGCACAAGTTACATACCCACATTACCTGTTCAGACATATTTAAATGTAAAATCTGTTAGCCTGTAAACATTGTACACATTTTCGTCAAGCACACATCAACTGATTGTTGCCATTTCCAAAGGCAGAAAGAATACAGTCTTAATTCTTTCTATTACAATTACAGAAGCCTAGATACAATACAATAAAACATGTCTGTACAACCTTGAAGGAAATTGCTTTAGAAAAAATACAAGCAAAAATACTTTTAGTCCTTTTTTTGTTTTGTTATTTGAAAGGAAAAAACCACAGATAACAGCAATATAAACCAAAAGGAATATGAACGAACATATTGATGTTTCAATGGCAATAAATGTAGACTTTGAAAATTAAGACTATAGTTTGAGGATGATAGAAAAAAATGAATCAAAAAATCATTAAACTTCTAATCCATTCTCTCACTAAGTCAGAGTAAGGAACTTTGGAATAGATCCTCTGCTGTTGCAAACAAGTAATTTTATAATTCTCAAAAATGCTCTTCTAATTTACTTCCATGGTGGTCTCTATCTTATGCTCACATGAAGAATCTGACTTCAGGAAGTGACTGCATTGTCAGAGCAACTTTAAATTAAAACCATTTTATAAATAAAGTAATGTATAAGGTGGTGTGTCTCTTAACAGTCATGATTTAGCTTTCATTGTATGTTTAATAAACTACTAAAATTATTACAGCTTCCCAGTTGTGAGATCCTGCTTATAGTAATGAGGTTTTTTAATAATCTAAAATCTACTTGCTTGCAACACTTTTCTATCTGATCACCTTAGACACATGCCAGTGCAGGCAAGCGACAACACCAATTATCCGTAAGTTAATTTCACATTCAGTTATATTATAAGAGAATAAATTGGAATGTATTGAATCAAATACAATACACTAGTCATGGCACATTCAAACTGATCTTAAAATTTGGATGCAGATAGCATTGATTCACTGCAAGTTTACTCTGCCATTCCTTAATCTTCATTTTTTTTTTAGCCTTAGCTCAGCTTTCTTTTTTCTTTTTATTCTTCTTTTTCTGCTCCTTTTATACTGTTGGCTAATTTCATAGACAAAATTGTACCATTTTTACTACATGTTCCTTGAATGTCTACACTCAGCCTTCAATTTAGTCATCATGTCTCCAGTTCTAATCCTATACTGAGCTGCCTCCTTTTCAAGGGTTTACAGGTCAGGACATTCAAAGGTTTTCATTAATGTTTCTCAGTATTTTTTTAAATGCAGTTAGGTCCATGGTTAAATGACATGGAAGACGTAGCTTCTACCTCCTCAATACTTCTAGCTCAGTCCACCAGAAAAGGTTTCAGAAGCCTCAATCTGTGTCTTGCTTTTATTCTCCAAGTTGTTTTCTAGTAGAAAACTCTGCTCTGTAGTCATCTCACAAAAAAAATGTTTCAATGAGAGCTTCATATAAAGGGCTACTCGGGTGCAAGATTCATAGTCAAACAACTCAGTGACTGCCTCATTCCCAAACTGTCAGGCTGGGGCAGGAAAAGGAGGCATCACTTGCCCATTTAATGGTGGTGATAAGCCCCATTCTGGTAAACTTCCTTTATATGTTTTGATAGGGCTGATACCATCTATGAGAACTCTTGCCTGATTACACCAACAAGAGAGAACAAACCATCGAAGCACTGCGGGTAAAACAGATAGACACACCCTGAGCAACAGCTTGTTCTCTGAGGTAGGTCAGGTGTCATGAGGGGGCATCCAAAGGTCACAACTGTGCATGCTTCAGGTCTGGTCATCATTAAAATAAAATTTAGGATCAGACCTGTTTTACCTTTGCTAATTAAGTTAGAAAGTACTTGCAAATGCCAGAGTGAAATTTCTGCAACCAAGGCAGAGGTATTTTTGCCCTCTAATCAATAGCAATTGAAAGGCTTTAGTATTTGGCCTTGTTTGTACACAGGTGAAAGAAGTGCTAAACTTTCCATGTGTGTGTCTGTGCAACGAAAGGACCAAATCTGAAACAATTATTGAAATATACAAATGTATAACAACTTGAATGACAACATAAACCCCCCGATATTTTTCATCTGCTATTTCCCCTTCTATTTGTAGACATCAAATTATCACAAAAACTAGATAGTACAGTCCAAACACCTGGGCACCTATGTCCTTGGCTGGCAGTCCCATTTTGTCCCCAAGAAAATGCACTCCAGGCTGACCAGTATCATTGCCTTGTACCCAACAGAATAAGAGTTCCCTGAAATGAATACGATTTCATATCTTCTCTTATAAAAGCAGAATCAGGAAGAGTACTCCTGACCTAACCTGACTCCTGAAAAATTTACTTAGGGCATTTCAAATTGAAAAAAAATTCAAACACACAACATGAAAAATGTACTTGGCAGATTTTGTTTCTGCTGTTCTGGGAGTGTCTAATGATAATTACAGCTAACACTTCTGATAAAGCCTTATTTTCAGCATGTAGGATTTCATAGTATTGACCCTAACAGTCCTAATTTTAGCTTCAAATAATCACACACACTGAGAAAAGCGGCAACTGTCTCTCAGACAGAAACATACATGCTTTCAGTGAGCAAAAAAACTACAAGCCCTCAAATGGTACTGGGCTAAATTGACTTATCCACCTTATTGCAGCATGTTGAAGCATTTCTGCAATTTAAAAAAATACTAGCAATTTATAGTGCAGACCTCTCAATTAAATGAGAGACACTCTCGTAAGGTGATGTCATAAGAGCACAGACGGGAAGGTGGCATATTCCTCTACAGGGTTTCTCCGGCGCCCAGGTGCCCGCGGCGGAGCACTCAGCAGGTCACACAGCCAGAGCAGGTCTGTCCCTGCCAAGTCCCCACCAGGACAGAGCATTCCACAGTACTGCGGCAGCAGCATGGCAGAGAACTGGAGACTACATGAGTGGACTGCAAGCTCAGTACATGCATTTTGACAAACCTACCAGGAAGAACCACAGCAATTTCTCTTCTAAAGCAGTAATGAAAAAGGGTTAATCAGTAATCTGCACTCCAGAGTAGGCACAGTACCGACTACACCCCTTTGCAGCTCTCCTGGCCACCACCCTAAAGAGTTCAACAGCCGTGAACACACTTTGTACACCAACACCAGCGTTGCAATTGTAGGCGTCAGTTCTTCTACACGTGGCAACACTGACAATTTGAAAAGGAAAATATGGACAGAAATCTGCTCTCCAACGTGAAGTCCTAGTTCAAAACTAGAATCTCAGGTGCCGGTGGCCCTGGAACGGGATGTGCATCTCCGTAGGAAGGGCTGAAACACCACCTAGTGCCTACGGTAGGTATTGCTGAAGTTCTCTTCAACTTCTCCAGTGTGAAAATAACCGCACAAAATATATCTAGCCTGACATTTTCACATTAACCCTTATAGTCTTTTTTTTTTTTTTTTTTAAAGAGGAATGCCTTTTTTATACGACACTGAAAAATAAGTATTCAGAATTTGGATTAGACAGATTTACCTTAAACCTTCCATCTGCTTTCCATTAACAAAGGTTAGCTCTTTACAGAGAACAAGCAAGTTCCTACTCATTTTTTATTTCTTCATTATCTTTTACAAGATTACTCATAATGTGCTCCCACTTCTGCTAACGCTGCCCAAAAGCTTTCATCACATAATATTAACACTTTTTATTACATAGGCCTATAGAACAAATTCTGCAAAACCTACAATAATCTGCCATTTTACATCTACAAAACAGGAATAATTAATGCACAAAAAAACCCTCTTCTTTGTATTGTTCTAAATAAGATATTACAATTTTTTTGCTACTAGATGAAATTCTTCAAAACACATTTCACACACTGCTTTAAATTCAATAAAATGGAAATTATATTCATCAAGAAATTACATCTGCAGATATTTCAAGAAAAAAAATCGTAAAAAGGATATAGTATGATAATCATTTTAGATTATGTGAAAAGACAGCTCTCTTACAAAACACTGTTCCCCTAAGTACAATTGTAGATGGTCTAACATTAAGTCCTAAGAAGAAAATGGAAATCTTAACTAAGATTAGATTAAAAGGCAAAGTATATTTGATTACACAACTGCTTGAGTTTGATAGCCTAGACACTGCAAACTGAGAAATAATTCACCAAATCCTCATCAGACTTCAGAACATCACTTTGAATTACAGAGGTGCTGAGACGAAAAAATTGCACTGTAAGGCTTTCACAGTATTATGGTTTTACGAAATCTATTAGAGTTTACTTGTTTGCCAGAAACATCTAATATATTAGCATTGTTTTAACTGTTGTGCTTGCTGCCTGTGGTTTTAAGCAGATTTCAACCTGTTTAAATATATATGTCTTTTTGTGAGTTTTTTTGGTGCTCATATTTTGTGTAGGACACAATTCCTTAAACATTATACAAGGTAAGAAGAATACAACATTGAACTCAAGGAGGAGACAAATTGAAGAGTAGAAAAACTCTTCACTTCGCTGTAGCATTAAGATAACTAATCAAGATTACTGACGCACTGCTAGTCCCATTTTTGGTTGGTTGGTTTGGGTTTTTTCCCCCAGTCTGTCCTAGGCGCAAAACAACATCCTTATGTCATGGAGCAATGTTTAAAACCATTCTGTATCAAGGAAACTTCTTCAAGGCTGGAGGCTGTCACTCCATTAATCACTGTGTTGATGTGGAACAGACACTGCTGAACCAGCGCTGGCGCCCAGGAACATGAGTCAGCTTCCTCTGTGCAGTCACAGAAATTAGGATTATAAAGAAAATCTGTGCATCTTAAGCTAACACAGCCCTGGTATCAGTAGGGGCCATTGGTATGTGTTGCTTACCTCTAGTGCCAATTTCTGCTATCTTTCCCCATTTTGCCTGTTCAAAATACAACAGTGTTTCCAAAGAACTATAAATTTAATAAGTGAGTGTCCTGGTTCTGGGACTGCAAGGGTCACTTCGAACATTATCTCCCCAGAAAATGAGATGGAACTGCTTTTCTGGTTATTGGTTTGTTTCAGAATACATTAAAATCTGCCAAAGTATTCCTGTAAAATAGCAACACCACTATTAGTTGTCCCTGTCACAAGTAAAACTTTTTATTTATGTGTTCAGTATTTGGAATTCAAAGCTCCTTGATCTAGAATAGAAACTGTTTGAAGTTAGCTAAAACTTTAAATCTTATCTGTCTGGTGATATTACCACCAAAACATGGCTCATGTTTGTCCTTAAAAAACAGTAATTCCATTTTGCTCCCCTGTCTGAAATCTATGTTATCTCTTACAGCTCAAAGTACTGACTTCCACTACTGATGAAGGGAAAATTGCATTGTTTTCCATGAGGTGCTTCCCTTAAAAGTGCTAGTTTCAATATCCTTTTTTAATGAAAGCCACTGTCTAAGACTGGGGAAGATTTACATACAGCATGAGCTATGAATAGACAACATTCATATCTTTGGCAAACACAGAGGCTTTTACATGGGCTATATGATTTATCTATAGAGACATCATCCTAGAGGTTCAGGTCCAGAATGCTGATGCAACATTTGTAGCTACTAAAATCCATTTTAAAGACACAAAATCATTATTTTGGAGTGAATGGAATAAATCATATCTACTTTATGCTCATACATTGTAAAAAACAGAGTCTGGTTATATTTTTAATGAAACAGAAACTTTTCCATTTCACTTTACTGCTCTGACTGTACAGACAAGATATGTAAACATGAGGACTCGCCCAGTAGCTTTTCTCTTTTCTTCTGCCATGTCAATCCTACTTTGAGCAGGAGGTTGGAGAACATAAATGCCAGGTCCCTTCCAAAGGGAATGATCCTATCATCATTTGCAACTGCACATTGGTAACTACTTTTCTACATAAAAATAAATCCCAAATAACTGTTTTAAAGTCATCAGGACAACTATGGATTTATTTGATTGTATCTGAAAACAAACACTTGCAGTGCTTATGGCAGTGCAAAATATTCCTTAAAGATGGTTTAGGATTTTATTTGATACCATTGCATGGTAGCTTCTTCTACAATCAGAAGCAGCTGATCATGAAGGATTAGACTGGACATCAGGATGCATTTCTTTAGAGAGGATGCTCAAGTGCTGCAACAGGTTTCCTAGAGAGGTGGCGGATGCCCCAAGTCTTTCTGGGTTTAAGAAGCAGTTGGACAATCCCCTTGACAACTTGCTTTAACTTCTGGTAAGCCCTGGATTGGTCAGGAAGTTGGACTAGATGATCACTGTAAGTCTCTGACAACTGAAATATTCTGTTCTATCCTATTCTATTCTTTCTAGTCTAGTCTATTTTATTCTCTTCTGAATGTATGCTATAGTAAACAAAGATTTTCTTTTAGCATTTATCCACTAAGCTCTACTTTATTCATTCTGCTATACCTGTGGGATACCTTCCCTTTATCATTTCCTTCTGCTGAGTTAATATATTTAGTCAATGAAGGACATTACAGGAGCAAAGAATCCCTGAATTTATGACTCTTATAAGAGTTGATAAAGATTACCTGTTTTTTCAATATTTTGCTGTGCCACTAGTCTGTGCTATGGTCCTGACTTTCACTTTCATACGAGTTATAATCAGTTTGACAGAATGCCAAAACTGCTATAATGTTTATTTGCCTTACATCTATAACGACACGTTGATACCTATCCCCCAAAATTGTATTAAATGCCACAAGAATTCCAAGTTAATACCAGTTAATAAAAGTAGGAAAGCTTACAATACTGCTATGATGAGACCATATTTACAAATATTTTAAGGAATATGTGCATTTGCACACAAAAAGTCTTCGTCCTGAGTGGGTGACTACACATTTGCACTTGTGTTTGTAGTGAATGAATATATTATGTATGAAAAGTTATAATGGCCATAAACAGAGTCAGCATAAAATAAATATATCACTTCTTGTGCATGCATTTGATAAAGTGTATGATTCTAGCTTTCAAACATAAGAGAAAAATATGTGACTACGATTTTTAGAAGGTATATTCACTCTTTTGTACTAATACCACACTTATAATCCTAACGGACAGTGTATCTCTCTTGTATCACATTTTTATTATCTATAAGGCACATACTAGTAATTTTGTTCATACGCTTTTTTTCAACCTAGGATACAATTAATAAGTAAGACGTAAGACTGGAAAAACAAATTATTTATGTACTAAAAATGTGGGAAAGGCCTCCACATGCACAGTAGGACTAGAAACTGTTAATTGGAACACTAATCCAGGTGGGCTAATGTAAGCCAGAACACATCTTTCCTAAAGTATACCATATAAAAAGTAGTTCACATGTAAAATAACTGATATTCTTCAAGATCTCTAAAGGTGATAACTTGCCTTTTTCCGTTATGGCACGGGCACAATGCCAATGAAGATA
This sequence comes from Grallaria varia, assembly GCA_013396735.1. Lineage (NCBI taxonomy): Eukaryota > Metazoa > Chordata > Aves > Passeriformes > Formicariidae > Grallaria > Grallaria varia. Next base: position 612,339 of record VWZG01001036.1, on the reverse strand, counting down.
GTTCATAATTCCTGCATGGTGCCATATTGACCACACCCAGCTCCTTCATCAGTTTTCATGATTTCATGAAGAACTAGAATGAACTGCAGACTTCCAGGGAGAAAGTGGAAAATGTGACATTGGGAGGGATCTGGACATAGTACAAACTGGTCAGTGTTTTCAAATACAGCTGCAGTGCTTCCAAAAGGGAATCTGTAAGCCTACACAGTACTCCACAGGACAATGAGGGTTTATTAAATAAGCACAGTGGGTTTAGCATGAAATAAACCAGCTGTAAGTGAACAGAATCTGCCTTTATTAAATTTAGCTAAACCTTCATTAGATTTCTAGATTTCTAATGGTCTTAGGAAAGCAAGAAAACTGGGCATACATTTCCTACACCTTTTTCAGCAAGCTTAAGCTCTCTAAATAAAAATAGTAGATAGAAAGAGATATCATGCATTGATTCCAGTTGCCTGACGCTTCAGAGAAAGTATTTTTTTTTAAATTTCATAATTTAATAAACTTTCATCTTAAAATCAACTATAAATAATGAACCCAAAATTTTTAAAACTGCTTTTCCAAGTCTTACAGCTACAATGGAAGGAATGCTTCTCAATTTCCAGTGCTCATGTATTCCAAACTAGTTTTTTGCTATTTACTCTTGTATGAGCGTTGTCATTGAGGTTAAGTTGCTCCTTTCTCTACTCAGAGTTTTCTGCCTGAGGTTTTTAGAGAGGGCAGTCATATACCCTCTCTGCTCTTATTTTTCAAGAAGAAATAGGCTTGCCCTTTCAGACTATGCCTATACTAGCAAGACATAACCCTGTCACCAGGCCAGGAGCTGGCCCAGGACTGCCTGCTAATTCCTATGCTTCCTGGCACAGTCAGGCCTTTGCTAACCAGCAGCTCACAGATAATGCCAGCACACAGTGTAGGAGAACAGCAGGAGCAAGAACTGCTCCTAATAAGCAGCTTGGACTCAGTTACCCTGCTATGGAAAGCAGAATTCAGGGTTGTTGATCAGGACGGAGTCACACAGGAGTCTGTAGTTAAGGGTAGAAATTCTTACTAGTTCTTCAATTCCTGATTTTACACTTAGTGCTGTTTTATCTCACTCATTTTTACTACTGGAGTTCACAAAGTCACCTGGCTCGCTATTGTACAGTATCCCATTGCACTTCTGTACTGATAAGTATCCAACTTTCTGTCACTGATGTATTTAATTACAGCATTCTTGTTCTCTATGCCAAGGCCACTAGTGAAATTATTAAAGATCTTCCCCAGTACTAATGCTTGAGAAACTCAGCTAGGAAGTTACTTACAGATTTAACCTCCATTTCTTTGTTCAATTAATCCTCATTTTTACAGTTTAACTAGTAATTTCTATGTGAACTAGTACAATTTAGTCTTCTTAAAAGAAGTTAGAGTTAATTTTTATGCTCTAGTCCTTAGCCATCTCTGCACAAAAATGAGTTCCCTGAACTCTTCAGTCCAGCTGGTTTTGCCTATTTGTACCCCTAATTCCTCAAAAAATAATTGTCTCTGTAAAGACTCTTGTTAAAGGAACTCTGCTGATAGATAAGAAATTTGTGATGGAAGAAAGACAATTAAATTTTTTGTAAAAATAATACAAATAAGCAGTTATTCCTGGAGTAAGGTAATACAAATAGACATTACAACTACTAATTTCCAAAAGCTTTCTAGCAAAGTGATTGACGTTAACAGATTCTACTACATATCCAGCATGTCTGGAAATATTAAGGCTTTTTTAATAAAAGATTATTACAATATTTTCTTATTTTCATAGATGTTTTAATAACTATTAAGTATTATATGCTATTATTAAACTAAACATTTGCATTCCATCAAATTTGGAACATAGGAGAAATCATCCAAATGACACTTCCAGGCTGATTTACTTTACCAAGAGTTTTAGTCTCAAAGGCACTGTTAAATAATATTCCAATTTCTCACAGTGATACCATTTTGAGAGTTTCGTTGCCTGAAAGTCTCAATTAAATGTTACTTAGGTCTCTTTGTGTTCAAAAATCTGTTCTAATGTCACAGCTTCATTAAGGGACCCACTAATAAAAATAACAAATGAGCTACAGCTCAGAGGTGCTGAGCACATTCATTAGTCAATGCTTGCAAACTGTCTGAAGATGAATGGCACTAAGTGCTTACAGAGTATTTAGAAATATGACACACAATATAAATATCAGCAAGAGACCAAAAAGGGAGAAAATGTGACAGGACCACAATAAGCCTGGGGTCTGTATGCAATAGGCATTAAATTGAAATCAACGGAATTACACCATGTACATCATCTGTGTCATCATTCATTACTGAAATTGTCTGAGAAAAATGAAAGATCCAACTCTAATGAAATGTAACAGAACAGTAATAGAAAAATTGAGATGCTTATCACGCAGTTACTGCTGTATTGAATCCCACATAAACATTCTTCAACTTTACATGAACTTGCTGCCTAGACTCCAACAACATAGTCACAGCAGCACAGCTCTCAGTGCAAGCTGCAAAGATCAGACAAAATATAAGACATACAGAACCACAGACTAGCTCAAGTTGGAAAGGATCCATAAGGAACATTGAGTCCAGCTCCCTGCTCCTGGCAGGACTGCCTAAAACTAAACCATATGACTATGAGAATCATCCAGATGCTCCTGGAAAAGTTACAGTGCCATGATCACTTCTCTGGGAGTCTGTTCCACTAAGCAACAGCCCTTTGAGGGAAGAACCTTTTCCTAATTTCTATTCTGAAGTTCCCCACCCCACCTCCCTGCTCCTCTGAGGAAGCTGTAGACTGCAACGAGGTCACCCCTCTACCTTCTCTTCTCCAACCAGGACAAGGTAAGTGACCTCAGACGCTATTTGTAAGTCTTGCCCTTGAGAGCTTTTCCCCATTTTGGTCTCCCTACTCTGGACATCGGTTTGATGTCCATTGTACATTGTACAAATGTACATTTGTGCATTGTGGTGCCCCAAACTCAGACAGCGCTCAAGGTAAGGCTTCAGCAGCATAGTGTAGGGTGGGACAATCACCTCCCTCCGACTCGCAGTGCTGTGCTAACCTGCTTGGAAACCTACACTGAGTTGCACACTACAAGAGCTACACATGTTATGCCTGCATGAGATGCAGCCACAGGTAAATCTGACAGAACAGTAAGAAAAACTGAGATTAAAAAAATATTCTGTGTGTACATAAGTATGTCTGTTTCATGAATTACTAAATAGAAGAGGAAACTAAAGCTAGAGAAGCGACAGATTTAGTGACACCTAACAGGGTTAGGTATATATTACCTATCAATATTCTGAAGAGAACAATCATATTTAACAAAAGGAAAAAAAGGAAGTTGTGCACAAGGAAATAAAGTTGAGGGGGTTTTTGGGTTTTTTAAATCCAGTGTCAAATAATCCCCTTTATTAGGAAGCCCATCTGGTTGACTGCCTGCATTTCTACTTTGTATATATTGACAACTCTCTGCACTTCCATAAGTACTACTTACTTTAAAATATCTGTAAATTTCACATATGCAAAGTCCTTCTGCTAATTCAGCAGAGGTAGCTAGGTGAATGCTTCCCCTTCTCTGCTCGTTTAAATTAGTAGGCTTTGAAAGCATCATCAGTGAGAATTGCTGCCTTCTCTAAAATTAGTTATATTTCACACTCACTCAGATAATTGTACCTACAGTTTAATGACCACTTCCTGATTTACACTTCTTTTGCATTGTTCAGTGTTCCAGGGAAAGAGGAATAACATGGCAAAATGCCTTGCATACATATTATGAGTATGTGAATGGAACAAAGCTGTCATACTTTAGTAAGTCCTTCATGTCCTTTCAAACTCTTAATATGAAAATCCAGATGAAGTAAGAACAGCAAACAAGTCATGGACTGTCTTGAAGAACATCAATAACTGCATTTCTTTTCAAAAAGGCTCCACACTACAATTTCAATTTGCAGATAACAACTAACTAGAGGACTTTCCAAAGAATATTACTTCATAAACAGTTACTAAATGAAGACAATTTTGTCCTGAAAACCTCTGTATCAGTATTTGAAGGTCTCATCAGAATAAAAGGCTTTCTAGAAGTACATCCTGGAAACTACATCTGTGCCTTGGAAAGGACGTGGCACTTGCCTAACAAAGAGCACATAGTTTGTTAGGAGTTCTTTTTAAATAAGCTGTGCAGTTATTACATTCCAACTTGTCCCTGAAGGCTGTTATCAATTTTTCTTTGTAACCACTGAATCTTGCAAAAGCCACATGGACATGGCAATAGTTTCTCCCTTCATTTTTTCAAAATACACTACAGACAATGTTTAGGGAAGCAAGTTAACTCTGTGAAGACACCATATGTAGATACACCACTATGTAAATAGGCTAGGTTAAATGTTTGAGGCTTCAAAAAGGAAAGGGGTTAAACAGGCATTTTTGATGAGATTGAATCATGACATGATGGTTTCTTTATGAAAGAATTTTTAATCTTCCCAGAAGGTGAAGTTATATTTGTTTCAATTCCTAATTCCGGACGAGACCTAACCCACATTTAACTTCATGAAAGTGAAGATGGTCATCTGTTTCTCTCTGATAAAGCCATCCCTTTCTTCCCTGCCTGTTAATTGTAAGCTTGTAAGTGGTGGCATTGCTCTCCCTCAAATAATTGGCTTACCCAGCAGACAGCCTGTTCTGCGGATTTGGGGCATGAACCAACCCTTACTTACGACAATTATATGGCATGCAGATGAGAACATGCCATAAAGGACACAGCATTAGGTTACTTTCCTAGAGTTGAACAAAAAGTAGTAACAAAAATAATTTGAAATGCTGATTTGGCAATACCACCATAAAACATTTCTGGCCACCTCTAATGGACTTTCCTGTGTTCCAGGCTAGCAATGCCATCAAATACACCTATGGCAAAGGGCTGCGGAAAGCTGTAATAAAAGCTTTGAAGTTTTTTGACATTTCTGTAAACAACCACTAAGCAGGATTGCTCTTAAGGAGGTGAGAAATACTGGCTTTACTGACACTGGCTGTGTCAGTAAGAGGAAACTCACAGATTTACATAGAACACTTCTCCTGGCATAGAGACACACTTGTCAATTCAGCTTCAGCTGTGAGAGCTGCTGCACACTTGAGAGAAGCACAGGCAAGAGCATGCATGTGCGTCTACAAAGTAAACTACACACTTACAACATGTGCAGGTCATCCATCTGTTTTTCCACATCAACAAATGCGAAGAAAACTTTTCCAGGTTAAGTACAGCCTTGAGGAAAGTAAATTAACACAGTAGCCCACCTACTGAGAGCATTATCACAGCAACAGGAACCCGCCAGCACACGGGGGGTAGCAGGTTTGGATCCATCATGTCTTCACCATCCTTGAAGGAAGCAATGCTGTGTTTCCCATATTTACTAATTTCATCAGTGCAGACTGCATCCATATTTATGGTACTGTTATTCTGAGTTGTCTAGATGCTGTATGCCTTCAAATCAAATACATACTTCTCGTGTTAGATGATTGACTGATTTCCTGATTTAGTTTGAAGCATTTTTGACAAAGGTATCAAAATACCTGAAACAGTAACTGATTTAAAATACATTGCAGCAGCGAATTTCTAATCTAAGCCTGTTCTTCACCATTAACCGACCCAGTTCTTCCACAGCTTGCTTTGTTCCGCATTTCCCCTGTGCTATGTAGGGGGCTTCAACTAAAAGAACCCCATGTTGATCTGAATAGTAACCAGTCCATAAAAGTATATCTCTCTAAAAACCACTAAAACCATGTCTTTTTATCATTATTAAAAGGGCTACTATGCTTCACTTACACATAAGGTTTTCCTTATGTAATACCCAGATAATCCTTACTGGTTATGTTGCAATAAACATGAGTAGAAAATATTACTCAACAACATTAATAAAAGATAAAAGTTATAGGAAGGTAACAGGTCTAAAAGGGCTAAAAGAAAAGGTAAAACATTAAAGGTAAAAGCCTAATAGCCTTGAATTTCTTATTATTTAAAACTGAATTTAAAATTTGTGACAAAATTACAATAGATGTACCAGAATCCTATTCATAATAGTAAGTATATCTATGGCATTTTATTAAGTTTTTGGTACAACAAATTTTAAAAAGTCTAACATTCAAGAATCATAGCTATTTTGTTTCAAAGTCTTTTATAAATAGCCAGTTAAGATAAATACATGAATAATATATAAAACAAATACAATAGTATTAATCTAGAAGGACTCTGGAAACATAGACTATGGCCAAAAAAAAATCTCTCTGCAACATGGTCCATAATCATAAAGCATTTTATTTTGAATAAAAAGCACTTGAGATTGGTGTCTGAATCTGTAGGCTAAATTTTGAACCAATTTTCACTTTTTTGCTACACAACAATGTAAACCATTATGCCCCTCCCAAATTACTGAGGGCAGACATTCACTGTAGTGAAAGTTTTCTTTGTCCATTCACAATGATGTCAGTGACAAAAAGAAGCCAAACAAGGATTAGATAAAACCAAAAAATAATTTGAACTGAATTAAGAGGAATTTGCTTCACATGTAAAGAGTAAAAACAATTTCTTAAAAAAATATATAATCATCATGGTGTTGTAATTTAAAAATTAATGCTGAATGCAAAGAGACACTAGACAAGTAGGGAGAAACGGGCATTTGAAACCTATCTTCAATGCAGAAGTAAAACTATTCTATTCTCTTAGAAAGATAGCATACATTGCCTACCTAGAACTGTAAGAAATCCAAATCATTAACAGTAATAAATATCATCTTTCATAATCACATGACCAAGTATCTGAGAGCAAGAACACCCTAATTAAACAGGTCATGACTCTGAAGTTATGTAGCAATTACACTGAAACTGAAAGACGAACAGGTTCAATGAACACCAGTGAGCAACACTGAACAAGTTTAAACATTTAAAGATAATTGGAGGTGCATGTATACATAGTAAACTAAATTACTCAGATTTCGACTTCAATTAATAAAGATACATTTATGATCCTATCTATATTAAAACAGTGTAGGGGTTTATTTTGTAAAAGTATATTATCCCCCACATCAAACAGAAATTCCGTTAATTTATTTATGTATTTGGTTTACAAAGCATCAGTATTTTATTACTTGCAGACCTAAAATGCTAAAAAGGGCTTGTGAACTACGTGAAACTATCTCTCAAAAAGCCACAAACATTAACACGCATGAATTGACTGAATTTGAATTAGCTACCTGAAATCCAGGGTTTTCCGTAGATCTTCTTGATGCTGAATGAAGGCATCTTTATAATAATTCAAACCAAGGAAGTTTTAGTTTTCAAATACCCTACTTGTACTTCATAGGTGACATCTTGTTTAAACGGGATTTTTCACATTTATTTACATTTCTCCATGGAATGCGCTGAAGTTCAACATCTGATGAAACTGTCTACATAAATTCACTCTTGCCATGCTGAATAACTGTCTGTGCATACAATATTTTATATATCAACAGATGCTGGCCATAAAAATTCCTCTTTTCATATAGCAGATCTAAACAGCAAACAGGTGATATTAACCTAGATGCAAGGCCTTTTTCATTTAATTCCTCAACCTATCACTAAACTGTTCCTTGAAGACACCAGCTAAATAAAGCTCCATGTAAACAGTTGAGGAAAAAAAAAAAACCACCTTGGGAGGTTTGCTGCTTTACTCTATTACTAGCAATGTCTTCATTATTTATATATATAGGCACTGGTTTCCAGCCACTGAAGCTGAATCTACATAATTAAACATTTATAGCATCCCTGCTGTGCCATAATGTCTAACTGTGTCCAAAGAGTCCTAGGTGTGCTGTTACACACCTGGGACTGAAATAAGGAATTTGTTGAGCTACCTTTGATAAAGGTCTACACCTGAAACTTAATAGCACATGATATAGTTTCTGAATATTGCAGCAGGTGGCAAATATAACTTACTGCTCAAGAACTGTTTTGGCTTCTGATTCCAGAATTGCTATTTGCAATTGTTATTGCTTATTAATTTGAACAAAAGGGAAAATTTATTGATGCGGTATAGTTTGTATAGCTATTACACTGTTTCCATACACATTTTAAAACAGGATTATTTTAGGATAGCTTGAAGAAGAATTTAGATGGAAAATTAATCTATTTTGCACAATCTGCAATTAAAATAAATTTCTACTGCTATCAGGATAGGAAAATTATCTAACAAAATGAAAACTAGTCCTCTAATTCCACCAGACTCACTGTAAATCAGCTGCAATCCTTTCCAGAAATTCAGTACCATCTAAAATGGAACCAACTACTTCTAATTTCTATATTGTAAAAGTACAACACTATAGCGTACATATAAAGGATAAGACTTACAGGAGGAACTAGAGTCTTTTATGCTAACTGTTGTGGGTGAAAAGTATTATGCAAGCTTTGGGGCACATAAACCCTTGCTCATCTAATACAAAAGTGCATATATAATTGTTAAAATATTTTCAGACCTCTGACTCTTCTGATCAGTTTCCTGTTTATTCTTAACAAAGGAACATATCTGAGTGTGTTCTTCAAGCATGGAGCACAGCTAACAAAAGCAACATCTCATTACATAGATATAAAACCCCATGTATGCATTAGATTGAACTAGCTAAGGCCAGTCTGAAGCTACATCATATCAAGAAGTCACTTGACTTTTATTTTCTGATTAAATTTCAAAGATAACCTGGAAAAGGAGATTGGCAGTTCCTAGGACCACATTCCCCATTCCTTGAAAACTGTGGAGGGTAAGCCATGGTTCTGTGCATGAGCAAATGGGCCAATAGGCATTGTGGTGAAGAAGAAAAAAAGTAGAAGCAGAAAGAAAGATGAATTAGCATTCCTTCCTCACATCCCTCAACATCTCCAACACCTCACAGAAGTTAATATGAAGTTGGAATACAATGTAGTGCATTCTCCTGTTCTCTGACTGTGATGGCCAACACAGAGTATATTTTAGTATGGCAGTAAGGACATAAAAGTTAACGACACATGGGAAAACATTTGTATGCCAATTTAACCATCTCTAAAATGCATTTACTGTGTATGGTCTTCATCAGGATTTCAGGCAAATTTAAATTGCTACTTGCAGATTTAAACACCTGTGTATACTGACTACTTTCTATCACGTCACATCATTACAACCTTGAAAATAGTGAAAACAAAGCTAGGCAACATATTTTGAGCAAAGGATGTGATTTGACTGCAGGGTGATTCTGACAGGAGAAAAGAACTAGCTTAGTATTTAAATATGTTTCACAATCCAATTCCACCAAGGCATTTGTTCACCTTCTGCTACTGGAGGTGTATTCTGTTAGTGATGAAGGAAATAGGAGTGAGATCTGAACACAGTAAGATAAAGGAGAGCAGCTTAGACAAATGGATACATGAGAAATAGGATCAGAGAACAGGCTCGGACAACTGGCCCAAGACAGGAAGGTCTAAGTTGCCAACTCTCCAAACGACTTTTAGAGATCCCAATCTGAAAGGTGATACTCAGGAGCTGAGGAAAATCATTAAGCTTCCCTCAGCAAAGAGATATCTCAGAAAATGATCCTGTAAAATAGCTGGTACAGGAGGCTTTTTTTCAGAGGTATTCTAAGAATAGGAAATATTCTATTGGTTTTGTGAGTCTCTTTGTAAAAAAGAATTTTTTCCAAATTTCAGTGATGTGGAAATTAACATATTTCTTTTTTAAAAAAAAAACAACACACATATACCTTAGAGCTCATACAGCCCATGAAAATCTTGATGAGACTCTGATGAAGAAACACACTCTAAGTCAGCTTGAGTCAAGTTTGAAGAACAGGGTAAGAGTTTACCCAAACAGGTATTTTCCAATACCAAGAAGGCAGTGGTGGGAAAAGCAACTTACAGCTTCTACAAATACTTGTCACATTTGGGAAATCTCAAGTGAGAAAGCTGTCAGGTACTATGGAGGCACAAACTGACAACACAGGTGGTTTAGAAACAATAGGGCTCTTGGTAGGGCCCAGAACCTCTTCAGAATGGCAGAAGTAAGATGAGAAAAACTTTCTCTCTTTTTTAACAGTGAATTTCCCACAAAAATGACAAAAACATTATCATTAACACTTAGGTCTCTTCTGACTGAAATAATACTAATTATTTTGGAACATGGTGAAGGAAAACTGAAGAGTAAGAAGTTTTAACTGCAGTAAGACAAAAGGATGGAGAATAATACCCCATGATAATTGCTTTTCATTTTTTCTACTGTAATTTTACGTAGAGTGCTTTTATGAGACAATTTTTCTAAAAATAACTGCCAATTTCTGAATATTCAAAAATTATTAAACTTTGATTTAGTGATTAAAGTTCAATTCAAATGTCAAAGTCCGTCAAGGTATTAGGGAATTTAATCTAGGAAGATATTTGGTAATGAAGGACTCAGACATTCAAGAGTTATTACCATGTTCTGTGGGGGAAAAGGCATCACGAGTTGCACATGCTGAAGTGGCAGTATCAAAGACTCATAGGATGGTTTGGGTTGGAATGGACCTTTAAAGCTCATCCTGCAATGGGCAGGGGCATCTTCAACTAGATCATGTTGCTCAGAGCCCCATCCCCAACCTGTTTCGGTGTTTTACCTTTCTCATTGGAAAAACCTTCTCTTATATGTAATGTAAATCAATCCTCCAGCTGAAAACCATTACTCCTCGTTCTATTGCAGCAGGCCCTGCTAAAATGTTTGTCCTCATCTTTCTTACAGGCCCCATCTAGGTACTGGAAGGCTGCTCTAAGATGTCCCCAGAATCTTCTCTTCTCCAGGCTGAAAAACCCCAACTCTATCAGTGTTTCCTCAAAAGGGAGTTGCTCCAGCCCTCTGATCATCTTGGTGGCCCTCCTCTGGACGTGTTCCAACAGGTCCATGCCCTTCCTGTGCTGAGAACTCCAGAACTGGATGCACTCCAAGTGGGGTCTCAAAAGAGTGCAATAGAAGGACATGCAATAGAAGTTCCCTTCTGTGCATGTTTAATGGTACAACTAGAACACGCAATACAGTCAGGATTCATGTCTAACTCCATTCTCCACCACCATAAGTAGCACCAGTAGACCACTGTACAATTGCCCCAATCATTCAATGCCATGTGCAGTCCTAGCTTTTTCCTACAATCTCAATCTTTAGCAAAAGATGTAACAAGATTTCTAGAGGCGACACACAAAAATATGTTTCTAACTCTTCACAGCACTGATTCTTTGAACACAACTCATCTTCCAAATCCATATTGTTCAATTGAGTCAACATACCCCCAACAGTCATCAAAGTATCTATAGCTTTTCATAGAATCATAGAATTGATTGGGTTGGAAAAGACCTCAGAGATCATCAAGTCCAACCCTTGGTCCAACTCTAGTCAGTTTACTAGATCATGGCACTCAGTGCCACGTCCAATCTCAGTTTAAAACCTCCAGAGACGGTGAATCTACCACCTCTCTGGGCAGGCCATTCCAATGCCTGATTACTCTCTCTGTAAAGAATTTTTTTCTAATATCCAACCTGAATTTCCCCTGGCAGAGCTTAAGCCCATGCCCCCTTGTCCTATTGTTGACTGCCTGGGAGAAGAGACCAATCCCCACCTGGCTATAACCTCCCTTCAGGTAGTTATAGAGAGTGATGAGGTCACCTCTAAGCCTCCTCTTCTCCAGACTAAACAACCCCAGCTCCCTCAGCCTCTCCCCATAGGACTTGTGCTCCAGTCCCTTCACCAGCCTTGTTGCTCTTCTCTGGACCCACTCCAGCACCTCAATATCTTTCCTGAACTGAGGGGCCCAGAACTGAACACAATGCTCCAGGTGTGGCCTCACCAACGCAGAGTACAGGGGAAGGATCACTGCCCTGGTCCTGCTGGCCACGCTGTTTTTAATACAGGACAGAATACCATTGGCCTTCTTGGCCACCTGGGCACACTGCTGGCTCATATTGAGCTTCCTGTCAATTAGTACCCCCAGGTCCCTTTCTGCCTGGCTGCTCTCCAGCCACTCTGTCCCCAGCCTGTAGTGCTCCATGGGGTTGTTGTGGGCAAAGTGCAGGACCCAGTACTTGGCCTTATTGAACTTCATCCCATTGGAATCAGCCCATCTCTCCAATCTATCCAGATCCCTCTGCAGAGCCCTCCTGCCCTCCAGCAGGTCAACTCTCCCTCCCAACTTGGTGTCATCAGCAAATTTGCTAGGAGTATTTTCTATGACCTTGTACTGTGTTTACAAAACACAGAATAGGCCCCTTAAGAAATACTAGAATTCACACCTTCTACACTAACACTGAAAGATTAAGGATAAACAGTAATATTAAGGATTCTCTAGGTGAGCTAATCTACTGGTAAAGGCTGTATCACACCAGATTTAAAAAATACTGTTTATATTGAAGTACCTTTTCTGACGGTATCTGCATTCAATACACCAGGGCTTTTAACCTTAGAGTTAACACTAAAATATCTAGAACACCACTGCACCCCCTTCTTCACAATGTTTGTAGTTGAGAAAATGCTGACCTAATATACTTATTGTTTTTCTCTGTCTTCATAACTTCTAAAACCTCTATTTCAAAGTCAGTAAAAATAGACATTACGTAAAGCAACTTGAGCTACTGTCTTTATTTGTGGATAAAATCTACTAGTTGATTAGCTAGGGAAATTCCTGTCCCTTTCCTCCTTAACATACGTACATGGTAAAACTAGAAAACAGTATAACCTTATTACTGTGACCTTCACGCTTTTTTTTTATTATTACTTCCCAGGTGAATTTAGGATCTGACACTGCTCCAATATAAATGAACACCACAGACATCAGCTTTTGGATTGACTGTGGAAATACTGCTAGCTTGCATCAATTTCTTGCAAGATTATACTGCAAGGGTAAATTCTTCAAGGAGAAAATTGTTCCTTTTAATCATCTTCATTCTGTACTCTACAGCTACCTCTGTGTTCTACAAACTGGCGTTACTTCATGGCTTCTATCAGTTCACAGCCTTCTAATCATGAAAAACCCTGATGGCACAGCCCAAAAGAAAACTCTGCAACCACCTAGGAGACTGGGCACCAGCATGTGGCCCACCCCAAGCATCACTTGCCCACTCCTAAAGATGCATCCTAATTGGTAACAACAGCAAATGGCCAACAACTTCTGTGTGAGAAAAGCATTTCTGAACCATATGTGCAAGTTAAATGTGAGCCTTGACACTGCTATCAGCAAGAAAAAATTACATTTATTATAGCAAAAGACTCTCTTTGTATACATTATGCATATGAACACTAAAGAATTTCTTTACTCCATCTAATAAAGGAACTTACTAGCCAAGCACGATAGGGCAAGTTGCTTTTGCAATTTCAATTCTTTCACATACACTAGAGGTTTTCATGGAAGAACAGGTTTACACTAGCTCATGTAGTTTCTCAATTCCATTATTTTTTTTTTAAAATCACATTTGTTAAAATATTGAAATGTATCCAGGCTTATTCTCAAATTCAGATTTATACTACCTTTTTCTAACCATTGCTAAAATAAAATCAGATTAAATTATTTACTCTAGGTGTAATATTATCAAGACAAACAGAATGTCAGTGACATGCATAACATCTAACATTTTTTCAACATTATGCTCAATACAATATGTGCACTACATTTTAGGAAAGCCTACAAACCAGTTTAGAAAATAATGTATATTAGTGGAAAACTGGCATAGTTGGCATATTCTTAAATGTTTAGAATAAACTTTTTTTATATATATTTTCTGGTATCTAATAGTACTGTCTTTGAAAATCGGAACTGAACTATCATGACAATAAAAGTACAAGCTAAAATTTTCAGTGCATACATATCAATGATACAGAGTGCAAAAATTTTTATGACCACTTTATGCCACTTCTACAAAAATACAAATGAATTTTATCAAAGCAATACCTGAGACACAAATGCTCATTTAGTTTCTTTTAAACTGTGCACATATCATATTGTAAAAGCAAAGGAAAAGTAGGGGCATGCTCACAAAAGCTGCAGACAGAGAGGAATATCATGCATACGGTTCACAACAACTCACAGAATACTAGTAAGCCATTTGAAAAGCAGGAAAGCCTTTCACGCCAAACATTGCTTTCATTTTAATGACAGTAACTCCCCTTGCCTTCAGCAGGAATTACACCTGTGTAAATGAAAGCAAATGTAGGCCAGAAAATTAGTCTACCATAAAAGAAAATAACTTTAAACAGAAAAAGGCTCTAACCACTTTGTCCTCCTGGAGTTCATATCCACGAAAGCAAGAAAGAAAGGACAGAAGAAAAAAAAAAAAAAGAAAAAAAAAAGAAAAACACAAATAAGGAAAGAGTCACTTCCATTTTGAAAGCAAGTGGTAGTATTTGTTAGTAAAAGAAACAAATAAATATCAAAGGAATTAATATATCTTTCTTATTTTCCCTAGTGATGAAGAAGATCTAGTGAAAAATAAGTAATTTTACTAATTTTCATAATCTCCTCATGGGTCATACTGATACAATCTTACATATAAAAACTATTTGTACAAAAAAAAACCAATTTGGGAATCATGTCTGAATTACTTTAATAAAACAGATGGGTGGCCTCATTGAAAGGATGCAGCATTTAGCTCTGCATTTCTTGGACCCCAGTATGGCCAATGATGAGCATTCACCAACTTGCAAAGAGTTCAGCTAAATTAAAAATATTTGTTTACTACAGACAGATAGAGGGTGTGCATAACAGCATAACTGCATGTTGGCCACTCAGCAGATATTTAAAGTCCTGGTGTCTTAAAGCACAAAGAGACAGAGTTTGTCACAAGTGTTCACTGCATGTCATGTCAGAGCTATAATATTTATCCTTCCTTTTTCATACTCATTAGTGTTAAATACAAACTGGTTATTTTCCTTGAAGGAACTGTCTTCTTTGCGGTCTAAAATTGTAAATGAAACAGTATTTAACAAAAATAGTCAAAATGGTTTGAGTCAAAACTAAACCGCATTTTTGTGAGTGATTAATGGTGATTTTTATCTGGTACCTTAATTTCACATGCCAATATGGAGACGAAATCTAGGCATGCAATGAAGCATTGGCTGTGCTGGAAATACAACTGCTTACCAAGTAAGAGTGACAATTCATTTTATAGGTTTGTTGTTCGCTTATCTGTATGACATGTAACTTTACAGCAAGTTTGTTCGCTTATCTGTATGACATGTAACTTTACAGCAAGTAACTCTTATAGAAAGTTTAGGTTCCCTCCAATCCCAGAGCTACAAACAAACAGGAAAGAATACAACAGAGGCCAAACAGGACGGTCAGGCAATAAAACACACAATATACTTGGTAAAGTGGTGGGAGGTAGGCTTGTTTAGCCTAAAGAAAACTGGGGTAGGGAAGAAGGGTGTGGGAAGAGGGGAACTACTTGCATTCCTTAACTACTTAAAGGTTAGCTACAGGGAACACACATACAATCTTCTTGAAGATGCACAGCTAATAGACAAAATACAACAATCAAGAGATTGGATTGGAAATAAGAAAGAAAGAAAATCACAAGAGTAGTAATCACTGAAATAAGTTGCCCAAATAGATTAGGGATTCTCCATCCTGGAAGGTGTTTACAATTCAGTTGAACAAAGTCCTAAAAACCTGTGTGGGTCTTTTATTATAATTCCAGATGATTATAATCCATAAACATAATTCAAAATCCTGTTGTTCACACTTTGATCATAACTGTTATCAAGACTTCATTCACACAACCAACCTACATTGAATAACTTTCAGGATGAAGAAACTCTTTTGAGAAACAAACTACAAAATATTACAAAGCTATGTGAAGTCCCAGAGAAGCCATCAGACTTTACCAAACACCTAAGACTGCCTCCAGCCTCTCAACTTCCTTCCCACACACTGCCACACATTCTTGAGTTCACAGCAATACACTGCAAGCTATGATACATCTGACCATATGAAAGACAGTCTAGCAGGTCATTTCAATAGCAAGATATTAGAGAAATTATTCAATTCAATTCTCAAAGAGCTGATGCTAAAAGAGCAACAGTCAGATTTCAGTGGTATTTGTCCTGTTGCACATGAAAACACAAGTATATTTTAATAGTGGTTTTATGGAGAAAGGCCTTATCTCCGTGATTATTCAGACACACAGAAATGTTAACAAAATTACTGGAATTCCATCCTATACTCAAAATAAATATCAAATTAGTCCATATCAATATCTTTTCCTTTTTAAAAACATCTTTTAGAAGGTCAATCTGGCATCTGACTGCATAAGCCAGAGCCACTCTTCAAGACAGTATTTTTCTCACCATAAGTGCCTAAAATTATCGATCTGGGTAAAATTATGAGTTCTTCATTGTTTCAGGATCATAATAACTTCTAAGGTTTATGAAAGCTTTGAAGGAGAGAAGAGTTCAAACACATGCAACTGCTGGGAAAATTGAGACCATCTGCTGTTTAATGAGATTCAAAAGAACTATAAAATGCAAATAGTTTCAAATAAATAAAATTAGTATCAGAAATAATTTGGGCAGTTGTCATTCAAAGAGAGTGATCTTATCTACATAGTTTGTATTCAAACCACAGGGTTCTTTTTTAAAAATCAAAAAAAATCTGACGTATCAATACAGAAATGCAGATTCTGAGTATCAGTTCTTCTAGGCATCAGCTGGCAAGCAAAGTTTACCGTCTGGAAAAGAGCAATATCTCCTGGTTCAAAATGGTAGTTGTGGCAAGATTTTTACTCTGAGTATTAAATGCAGATATTTGAAGAAGTTTTTCACTGAAGTGTTGTGCTGGGACAGTGTGCTACTTGCACCCTATCCTGGCAGCAGCAGGGTCAGCAGCTTGGCCAGCGCCAGGAGCAGGGCACAAAGGGTGGCATGAGGCAGGCCATGCTCCCACCTGCAGGGTTGTGTCCCACAGCACGCACCCAAGGGGAACAGGATTGTAACTAGGGTCAGCAAAGAATCCAGGTCCCCAGCAGGTCCAAGGTGATGAGGAAGAGCTGAGGCAATTCGGGAAGCCAAGCCCACAGCTTGGGCTCAGCAAGCGAACTGGACAGGCCAGCAGCACAGCTCAGGCAGGAACCAAGGCTCAGCAACTGTCGGGGACTGTGAAAGAAAGGCCTACAAGGAGCGGAAAAAGGAGAACAACGTACAAGAAGAGACCTGTGAAACTCCCGAGGAACGCATTTATACCACCTTCATATGAATATTGGTGTTCCTTTGCCATTGGGTTAAGAGTCTGTGATTGTTAAGTCACGTTTTACCTATTTTTAAGAAAAAATACATGGTTCTGTACCCCTTGCTATCCCTTTTCCCTGATTGGTTCCCTGTTGCTGCATTGCAGTGTTACCTTATTTGGTCACCACATATATGGTTAATCCCTCCTACCCTTGGTTGAACCATCCCATTTTTGCCCTTATATGTCCCTTATTTGTATGCTCTGCCCAAGTTCCGCCTCCCTTCCAGTACCTTCTCCCCAGACCCTATATAAGCTGGTGCAATCCTTCAATAAAGGTCCACTTTTTGTTACCTCAACTCCGTGGGTGAGCCCTTTCTTCCTCCCTGGCCACATCAAGCAATGGAGCAGATCCCAGGCAAGGGACTGGAGCTCCCAAGAGGGCTTATTGCAGGCCATCCTTGGACAGTTGTTTCCTCAAGGCTGATCTCAGGTTACAGCTGCACCACAGCAGAGAAGCCAAACTCCACAGGGGAAGGAGTGGGGAAAACTACTAAGGACCATGATGTATAACCAGCTGAACTGTAGCCCTGATAATCTGGATATAACTTTCAAAAGAATAAAGAGGTTGATCGCCTTAAATAAAATGGAGTTAACCTTTGTTTAGAGATGCAAGGTCACCTGTCTTTTGTAGAGAAATGCAGATTCAAACCATATCTTTGAAGGACCAACTTATTTGCAAGCAAATCACTGAGTTTATCCCAAATCCTAATGTCTTAGAAAATCTGATTGTGACACACTAATTCTTCAGTACTTGACAAGAATGAAATGGATTATGCATTACCAAAAACATGCTAAAATTTTGTGTTGTGGCTCCATACAGATGTCACATCTGTAGTCCTGCACTTAGAATCATTCAACTAAGGGAACTTGATGTTTTTCTGAAAATCCATCATAGCATCAGAGAAATACAAATCAGAATACAAAGCTTTCACTGAACCAGAGGGAGCTCAGTGAATGATGCTGTTTGGTCCTATAAAACAACCAAAAATCTCTTACTTTTTTCCTTCAAAGACAAAAAAAGGAAGGATCTTTCAGTGGTTGCAAGTGATAGCAGGTTTCCAAACACCCTGAAAGAAGGAATTCAGCATGCATTAAATTAAGTTTTCAGACTAGAATTCTTTTCTTCTTGTACAAGTGAAATGTTGGTTTACTGCACTGGTATTCTGAGCTACTGAAGTCTATATTCACTGCACATAATGTTGTATCTATCTGGAAGCTGTATTTTCCCAATGTTTCAGCATTTAAATATCTCACCAATATAAACCTCATCCTGCTGTCCACTGCCTCATTCAATGGACATTTCCCTATACAATTCAATATATAATAAATAAAGAACAGAAGTATATTTTGTATATCAGTGGTACTCTTATTACTAAGAACAATTACTTCTTGCTGTCATGTGATTTATTATTTCAGTTTTAATCAATCTGCAATTGATCATAAACATAAAAGATGACAGTTCAAGTTCCTTAGTCCCTTGAAATTTGAGCCCCTGTTCTGGCTGAATGCTCCATTAACCAACATAATAAACTGTACAGAAGCAAAAGTGGCACCATTATCAGTTTTATTTGTTTAATCTAGAAGGAACTCCCACATAATGATAATTTTTGTGCAGCTTGAGCTGAATGTTAATGCTTATATATTTCAGGCACTGTAACTAAACTGAAAAAGGAACAAATCATCCAAACATTCTGAGAATCCTGACCTAATGCTCTGACAACAGTCAAAACATTTCCATGCCCTGCTCCTACTCATAGCCATGATCCTTGTAAGCAGCAGTCAGCCTGTTCTTTGCCATTTCCCATCATCTGAGGCGCATGCTGCCAATATTGGTCTGTACTAAACTCTTTAGTAGCTGAATCTGGTGTAAAAGGCATGAGTTTGGCTTGAAACTTCATATTATGAAGATCACAAACAGATCCATGAAAGAACATCTCAGACAGTGTCAGAATATCCTTATATAAGGTCCAAAGCAACTTATATATGACCCGTCAAAAATGTATACAAAGACCAATGAAAACAAACTTAAAACAGAAAGTTATTAGGAGCAATCCTTCAAGAAGTTGTATCCATAAAGGAGAAGAGAAAAGAATGAATCCTGGTAAACTCCGGTAGACCAAAATAATTTTAATGGAATTATGAGTATAGGCATAAAAGAGAACAAAAAGAGGACCCTTTCATTGTCTTTCTTAATTAGATCTTTTGTGTTCATATTCATGGTGATTAGAAAGATATTTATTCTAGAATATTATTTTGTGCAGAGTGAACTGAAGTATATACTTATAACTGTTATTCTAGAATGAGAAACTATGAAGTGAGTCAACAAAAAACCTCAGTAAAATATTTTTAAAATGAGACTATATTCAATGTAAAACATTTTAAGTCTAAGATAACTGTAAAACAGTCTTTCATCGACAAGAAGTACAAAAGGTGGCAAAAATACCAATTTGTTAATTTTTAAGGAGTTTCAACCTTTTATCAGCTGAAAAATAGTCACATGAATCTGACATCCATATTGGACAGGTGTGTAGAAATCAAAACACATAATAAAATTAGCAAGCATATAAAAAAAAATTATGGTAAGATTTGGAAAAGTCAGAATGGCTTTAGTAGAGGGAATTTGAGCCTGTTACATGTACTAGAATTCTTTCAAGGGGTCACAGAAAGTGAGGAAAAGGGATTTATTCCTACTGCTGAGTTGGGATTACAGACTTTTAAAGAATCTCAGCCGCCATGAAATAGGAATAAATTCATCCATAAGAAAACTTCATCAATGAAAACCCAAGAAGAAAGGCAGGAATAAATGGTCAGGCTGTCTTTGAGGGAAAGGTATCACCAGCGAAACCTCATAAGGGATCAGTCTAGAGACACTCTGTTCAGGATATTCATAAATTATCTAGGGTAAAAATGAATGAGACTCAGAAAAGCCTCACACTAAATTGGCAACAGTAGTAGAAAAAAAAAAAAATGCCAGTTGAGAAGAGTTTGAGAGCAGATTCATAGTAGACTGAATGGAGAAGTCAGCTTACAGACAGACAGATTTGGGTTTGACAGTAAAAGTGGTGAGCATGGTGAAGCAGTGGAGCAAATTGCCTAAGAGGCTATGGACAAGTCTCACTGGAAATCTGTCCAGAGAAATCAGACAAATACCTGCCAAGTTCACCTGCTCCATCCCAAGTCTAAATGGGGGATCAGATCATTTCATTAGAAAATGAAGCCCTCTTACTAATGCACTTTTTCTATGTTTGCAAGTATGTAGGCATAATGATTCAAATATCTGCCCTCACTGGCTTTCATAATCAGTTGAAATTAATTCAAAAATTATCTCTCATTATCGGCAATGTGATCTAGTTAGTTATAAAAATACAAATAAAAATATGTGAACTTACTGAAGACAAAATTGTCAAATTATCTTAATGGAATCCAAGGCAACTTGAGACACAATCTCAATTACTTTAATCATCAGGAAATATTATTATGCTTTTTATATTTTTTTTATTATTATTATAGGCTTTCTCAGTTAAAAACTTCTGTCCATTATTTAAACTTACCTTTCAATCTTAGACAACAAAATCCACAACATGCATACCATTGTTTCAATACCTTCTAAAAGGAAATATTTGCTGACTGCATAGTATTTGCAAAGAGCATATTACATGAAATAATAAATTTATGGAAATAAACGATATAAAAATATCATAATATTAAATTATTAAATTATTGTATTGCTTACAAAATGTGTGTTTCCACAGAAGACTAATATAATACATCTTGAGTATTATCATAAATCTTCTACAAGTATCTGTCAGAATCTGAGAAAGATTCTGTGTAACAGATCTGAACATTTGATCTAAAATGTTGTATAAACTGGTCTCAGCAGTTTTCTGTGATTATTCTCAGTTGTGATGAATTTTTTACTCTATCATTCAATTTTTTTAAAAATGCAGATTGCTGTCTTACCTCCTGTTATACAACAAACTCCAGTATATAAGACTTGCAATAATATATGTTAATGCCTTTAATTTTTTTCTTAAAAATAGCTTGATATTTGCATGCATACGTACATATAAATATGCATAATATATGTGCATATTCATGATATATAAGAAGGGTTTAAAAGCGCAATGGTATACTATACATAATATTCTAGCACTAATGTTACTATAAGCTTGTGCAGAAGCACCTGGGCAAGGAGGAAAGAAACAAATCCTTGCTGTACCTTGTAATAATCAATGTCTCACTAGATCACTTCCCTGTCTTAAATGCACACTCATTCACCAATCAAAGAATTACACTTCCTCGAGGTTTTTAAACTAAAAATTATATGTGTTAACTTAAAAGTCATAATCCCAAAACCACTTAAAACTGGAAATTACAAGAAATGAGGACAGATGTCTTCAAAGACCCTGAAGTAGATATCATCACCTTCTGTTTCAGTAGTTATGTGACTTGGTTGCAGAAGCAACGAGTCAGAGATACTGAGTTTAGGAAAGCTTGTTAAACTCTCATAACTCCATACCTTATTTGACCGTAAAGACACTCTTCCTCCGCAGCGCGCACAGAATTTAGTTTGGCAATATGAACAGTTATGGCCACAGCCATCAGCAAATTTTGTTTTGTGGCAGATGCCACAGGTTGGGGCATCACCCTTCTGCTCCTGCTGCTGCTGTGATTCTTCACCCATCTTCTTCACTTGCTCCTTATACATTTCAAACTGCTGATGTAATTTTCTGCAGAAGAGAAGAGATCATTAACAGTTGTTTTATTTTTGCCCGTAAACACTTTGCAATCACTGAAATGCAATCATCTTTAAAATACTAATCAGACAGAAATACTGTAGTAAGGCAAATACACTTAATTTATGATGTTTCAGAAGTGTAACATTCAAGAATTACTTCTTTTTCATTATAACTAAAATCTGGGGGGAAGCTCAACTCCGATAACATTCAGCTCACAGTCCAGCTGTTACAAAGTACCTTTGATTTAGGATGTGACCAGCTGTTTGCTGAAAATACAACAGGGTGAGTGATTTCAGAGCCCACAGTACTAGACAATACATTGGTTAATAGCAAGAAAAAAAAAAAACTAATTCATTGTTCCAAGCATACTTTTACCTAATTTCACCAGACAGATGCAAATATTTTCCTTTGATATAGCTTATCTTCATTTATCTAACAATACTGCATAGAATAATGATTCTAAGATACTTTTTCAATGACTTCATTCACTTTGTTCAAACCCATCATAAGTTACCTCATCTTAACAAGTCATTATAAATCACTTAAGCCATTCATGTCATTAGATGGGAACTATCATCTCACGTAAAACATAAGGTAGAAGACCACCTTTCTTAGGTGTAAAATCCAGGGACAGCAGTTTAACATACAGACACTCATTTTCCTTCCATTTCCAGAATTAGAAGCACATGCACAGTCAGTGGTCACATGAGTACAGAACGGCAATGAATATTTCAGCCCTGCTACTTCATTCTCATTTCTGAGTCTGTCATTATCAAATCTCAGTATATGATAATCAGAAGTGTCTCACTATGACCAAACTTACAGACTTATTTAATGATCTATACTTTCAGGTTTTTTCTCAAAATCCCTATTTCTGAAGGTAAATGATTTCATGGGAAATTTAATTTTCATTGTAAAAAGTCATAAGTTTTTAACTCTTGCAAATTCTGAAAAAGATGAAAAATGTGATATAGCATATTGTAAGAGATTTAAAGAGAAAAAAAGAACTTTCACTTATTATCATTATGATTTAAAGGGGTCTGAAGAGCGATATGTAAATTCTTAGCATGAAATTCAACTCACTAACTTTGCTAATAGAATCTGTACATTTTAGCAAACTAAAAGTTATTAATCTGATTTAAGCAGATCTTTTAGTTCCTGGAGTAAACTCAAGCAATACCCCAAAATTAAAAATTTTCTATGACACAATACTAAAATTGCAAAAGACATTTATTTTTCCTTAGAATTATCCTTCTAGGGATTTCACAGATGCGATTATTAAAAAAACACACATGAAGCATAGGGTTGAAAAAAAAAAATAACCCCCTAGAAAAAAAAACTTCAACCAGAAGACCAACTTCCTTAAGCATAAATATATCCTTTTTATAGATCAAGTATAAATTAATGATGCAAAACTATTTCATCAGAAGTGTCAGAGGCTCCTAGCAAAATGACGATTACACAGAATCACTTAAAAATCAACACTCAAACAGTTATTCACCACAGATATTCCTACATACTGCAAGAATTGTTGGGTTTTGCTTTGTTTTTCAGGAAAACTCCCCTAAGAATATATTTCGCATTACACCACAGAGGAATTGTAGGAACAGGCAGCTCCACCTCTCCACCAGGCAAGACAGGAGGCTGGAGGCATTTCCCTTGCTCTGTGCCCCAAACAGCCTCCTGGAGCTCTCAGCTGCCACTGACCCTTTCCCAGAAAGAGGGAAAGCAGGGTCACCTCATCCTGCCTATGTGTGATTTATCTAATGTACCTGCTCTTGTCACTCTGACATCAGTTCTGAGTCCACAGACCTCGGGGCACAGCAGTGTGGGCTCAGAGTAACAGTGGCATGCCTTTCTCTCGCTTTCAGCCCTTCTCCCCACGTCCACAAGGCTCGTGTCCTGCAGCAGAGCAAGGACAGGGGGCTTGTCAGAGGCACCCACGGGAAGGATGTGAGGGATGGCATTGACTTAAAAGCCATTTGGGGAGTCAGGGGTAATGGGCTTCCTCTGTCTTCTCACCAGTTTGAGAGAGCTCACTATTGAGTGTTCTTTGTTGAATGGGGTAGGACACAAGTTACTAATAAGCAAGAGCTAAATGAAGTTGAAAACAAAATTTGGAGCTCTGGAAACCTGGCACATTTCACCATTTTACACTGACAACAGTATATAATTGGTAGTTGGTAGTCTGGCCTGTTTCCATCAATAACACATGAAAGCTCTGAGACCTTGCTTGCCTTTTAATTTTGCTTAACATTGCATTCTTCATTTAAAGCATATTAACTATGCTGAACTCCAAGTTTATTTTTAGGCTCCATTCAGTTTTGTGGCTTCCTTATAATCTACAGCTTTTGTTTGTATGATTATTTGCTTACCAGTCTCACTGGTGCATAAAAAGCACAAGCCTTTTGCCAAATCTTAAGCCTCATGTACTGAAATAATTTCACTTTTGTTTCCTCTTGGGCACAAGAATCTATGTAAAGGTCACAACTTTTCCCTCAAAGTATAAACTTTTCAAGGTTATACAGAGTAGTTTTGTAAAAGCCTTGTTCTAGTAGGAAACAAATTATCATCTGCCAAAATAGTTCCTTACTACTACTTTTACAGTTCCAAGAAAAATAATACATGTATTGATAGCTGTCGGAAAAAAATTAAACACAGAAAAATAAAATCCATTAAACATTCATTTACTCACAATATGTGTTCTACTCACTAAGCAGAAGCACTTGAAATGAATATGCATACTTGAAACAAAATACAAAGTATTCATTTTAGGAAGTTCATTTTTTAAAAGTATCTATTTTATAGATAATTTTTTTTCTCATTTATCCTGCACAGGTTTAAGGCAAAAATTAAGCTAGTAACATGCAGCAATAATTAGGTGTTTAGAATAGCTCAGTATCTGAAACATTTAGTAAAAGATGTGCAACATATTCTTTTCAGAAAAGGTAATGCAAATAGAACTTCATTTGGTTATCTGCACTCATGTTTTACCTCCAAGCATTGTTGCCTGAGAGGGCTCAGGAGTTCAGTTACCAGGGAAAGAAAGCGATCAGTGCCAAGGCAAACTTCAGAGCCTGGAGCTGAACTCAGGTATCCCAAGACTGCAATTTCCAGCCTCTATACCAAATGAGTTACTCTGTTAATGCAAGTGGTCGACCCATCCCTAATTCATAGAATAGCTTACATTGGAATAGACCCCTAAGATCCCTGAGTGCAACTGTTAACTTAGAACTGCCAAGTCCACCACTAAATCATGTCTCCAGGTGCCATGTCCACATGTCTTTTAAATACCTCTAGGGATGGTGACCCAAATACTTTCCTGGACAGTCCATTTCAATACTTGAAAACCCTTCCTGTGAAGAAGTTTTCCTTAATATCCAATCTAAACCTCCCTCAACACAACAAGAGGCCATTTCCTCTTGTCCTGTTTCTTGTTACCGAGTAGGGGCCACCCCCACCTGGCTACAAACTCCTTTCAGGTAGTTGTAAAGAGCAATAGGGTCTCCTTTCATCCTTCTTTACTCCAGACTAACCATCCCAAGCTCCCTCAGCCGCTCCTCACAGGACTTGTGCTCCAGACCCTTCACCAGCTCCACTGCCCTTCTCTGGGCTCACTCCAGCACCTCGATGTCTTTCTTGTAGCGAAAAAAAAAAAAAAGATGTTCCATTTTAGGCAAAAATGCTTATCCATAATGAAAAATCTTATTCTTAGGCATGATAGAGATTTCTTTGTTGTTGTTGTAAACCCAGATAATTATACAAAATCATACAGCAACAAATAATTTAAGTAGAAAACTCGGCAATGCATATCTATAACCCTGATATATGTGTATGTTGACAATGGCCTCACTAGCACATGACATCTACCTGCACTGATGCGCAGTCTCTCTTCTTTATTACATTTATTTTAAAAATACACCTACTTTAATAACTGCTCTAAATTTTAGAGGAAAAGGAAAAGTTGGTATGAGTTTATGAAAAGACTTAATGATAATGAAAAGTTAAGTTGAAAAATTGGTAATTAAGTTCTGCTGAATTTTGTCTCTTGTGAAAATGAGTTCCCTGACTCACACTTGTGCCTGCTGGAAGTTACAGTGGTGAAGTTCATGAGAGTTATATGACTAGTCTAGACTTTTTCTGTACCATAAAACATCGTATCCAAAAGAGCTTCATCGAGGACTTCTCATTGTCAAAAGCAATTGTTTGTAAGAGCTTGGATTGCTCTTGGATTGTTTTGTTATGAAAGGGAGTTAATTCTGCTGCTTCTTGGTTTCCCACACCTTTCTAGGAATGAGAAATTCAATAACGACAAAAAAGCAGCAGACTGTGAGTCTCTCATAATCCATGGCAAAGCAAGTAAGAAAAGCAAGTTTAGTAGTCTGATGTGACTTATTAATTGTACTGAAGTTTTTCTTTTTTCTTGTCCTCCAGAAATGTCCATAAAACTTCTGGCATTTTACCAAAACAAAACAAAAATTACTGACAAGAAGTCCTGAAACTACTCCTACCTTCCAAAAGTCTACATAAATTTCCCTGAAATTTCCAAAGCCGCTTAAAATCCACCATTAGAAGGGTGGCTGTTAAGCGAGTATCCAGGATATTTAGGCCAGATGTAAGAGCCACTTCTCATTTCCTGGACACACTTCTCTCAAAGTTTTATTACCCATGTAGCCAGGCCTCATTTCCTGTTCCCAGGCACAGAGCACGGATGTGGCCGGAATCCAGGCTTCAAAAAGGGTTTGTCCGCTTTCAGTTCTGCCAAGTCCGTTCATTTAATGATTTTCCTGCCTGGTGGCAGTGACTATCTGGTAGCATATGACATTCTTCCCTCTACTGTACACTTGAAGTTTCTGTTTTTATCATAGTGCCAGCTAATTTGCCCCCTAGTACACCTACTTCTCTTTTGAATTAGTTCTATTCTTATATATGTAACATATATATAACTCCATGCTATGGTAATGGTTGGAAAACAACAGGCTAAACAGCAGCTCTGTTGATAGGAATCCCTGGAAAACAGGGTGGAAAACCAGCCAATAAGCCAGTGGTGTGTGTGCTCGTGCTACAAACAGGAAAAATTACATATAGGGTCATAGTAGCAAGGGAAAAAGCAGAAAGTTATTCATTTCCTTTAACTGGCACTGGAAAGGCTGCACCTGAAATATTGCATCCAGATTGGGGTCTGCCAGTTCATGAGGGATGCTGACAAACTAGGAAAGTCTAGGCTGTAAACAGAAAACAAATGGTCATGTTCCCAGAGCATGTAATCTACAAGGTGGGAATACAGAAACTGAGTTTGTTCAATCCAGCGAGAGGAATGGACTAAGAAGTGGTCTAATACCTGCCTGAAAATAGCTATCTAATCTAAAAATTACCTGGAAAAAATTAGAGAGCTGGTTGTCAAAAATCCAAATAAAAGGGCAAAAGACACTATAAAGACACATGAGGAAGAGGTTCAGGTTGGGCATGTTCATTAGGCAGGCAGTGCATCACTGGAATAGGTTGTCCCAAGAAGCTGTGAGATCGTTATCCCTGGAGGTTTCCAAAACCCACCTAGACAAAGCACCAGTGGTCCTGACCTAGTATGGGCAATAACCATGCCTTGAGTAAGGGTTCAGTTCAGGGATCCTCTTCAAAGAGAATTTCTATTATTATGTAATTGGCAGTGGCTTTGTGGAGTCAAATAAGAAATATGAAGTATAAACTCAAGCAGAATCATAAGAGTATTCAGAAAAAATTATTTGGTTCAGCAGTGCTGGGGTGGGGGGTGGAACCACCTCTTCAGGCTTTTTATAAACTACTATGAGAATAGTTAACTCTCTCAAAGTTTGAACAACGGACTGATATTTACTTTAAACTCCAGGTAATGTCATGGTCAGCAAAATTTTGAATTTATACTTTTATATAGATGAGTGAAGTCTATAAAATAGAAATATTTAAAAAATAAATAAACAAACCAAAACAAAGTTCAGCATTGCAAAACAGAAGTTTTCTTAATTGCTAAACGATGGTTTTGCTGGTATTCCACTGAAATGAGATAGGGCATCACACAAAACTCCTCCTCAGAAGACCATGATTCTGCTCTAAGTCTACCAGATAACGAAAACTTACTAAGCAATTAAACTTCAAACAAGAACCTTACATCCAATTCTGATTAAACTAATGGATTATCAGACCCAGTCAGACCCAGTCCCAAAGCCGTTCACAATTCAGGATTTTCAACTTTCATACCAGTGAAAATGAAATACTGACAGAAAGTAGATGTCAGCAGAGATCTCTGCGAACATTCACTCGATTCACAGCACGTTAACTTTCTTGCTGGTAAAATCTCTACTGTCTCATTGGAATTGACATACTATTTCTGCTGATTTCATCAAATAGAAATTAACTATTTTCTACTGTCAGTAGGTTTAACTTCAGAATCATCTATCTAAGCGAAATGTCTCAGCTTAGATTTCAGATCAAAACAAAAAATACCAAAATATATTCAGAGAATGCAAATTGAAGTGTCTTAAAAACATAACAGTAAAAATGTTACTTTTTTAGTCTATGCCCTGGAATTTATAATAACTAGGAGAAATATAAGATATTGAAAAGAGCTAGTCAGAGGCACTTACTTTGGTTTCCTACTGAAAGTACCAGTTTTAGCTAAATTTTCACTAACATTTTCTCTTATATTTTTTGGATGTTGTATCTGAGATATAAGATACCATAAAATCCAATTCATTTAATGTTTGCCTGAAATACAAGAGATCTAGATTTGAATTTCTACTGGTCCTGAATCCAAGAAATCTATACAGAAACAGTAACTCACAAGTTTGTCTCAAAACTGTGCACAGTCTCTACTATGAGAGTTGCGTTTTGTACAAATAATCTGAAGGGGTTTTCTCAGTTCAAGTGAGGAATGTAGATGAAAATGAACTCCACCCTGGTTTTTTCATGTGGGAAATGCATTTTTCTCCACTTTTGAAGTTAATAAATAAAGATTTTTCCTGGAATTTAAATATTTTGTTCAGAACAAGAAAGTTAAATATAAGCCATATAGTGACAATAACAGCCATGCTCAGCAGTGTCAAATAGTGAGATATTTCACTGTGATTTTTTTTCTAGAGGTAGACTGAATCCTCCTGTAATTGTCAATAGAAACAAATCCCTGAAATCTTTAGCTTTTTCATTTATTATAGTTCAAGTTGGTTTCCAGCTGGGGCTAACTAGAAAAAAAAAAACAATTATTTTCATGTTTCCCAATTTCTAACATATTAAGGAATATGTACTTTAATTATTCTGCAGTATTCATTAACATCAAATAGGAGCAGAGGAACAGTGATGTAATTTTAAGTGCAGAACATCTTTGAAGAGCTTATGAAATTGTGTAGGCACAGAATAAGGAGTCCCTAAACACGGTGAAATATTTATTTACCTACAAAAGAAATAACCTTGTTCACATTTAAAAAAATACTACCTGCTTCTCAGTCAGAGAAGTATTTCTTACTGAATTCACACACAAAAAATCCGAATCTTAAGTTAAAAGGGCTCAGACAGAGGTAAAATAAGTTCATACATACAGAACATTGTGACTTTGGATAATTTCCATGAAAGAATATTATAAAAACCATAAATTTCTATTCCAAGTGAATATATGTGTTCTAAATTTAAGTGAGTTACACTGACTGTGCCTGAAATGCTGAAGAGAAGAAAAAGAGCCGAGGGAATGGAAAGAAAGGAGTGTGGTTGCTAAATGATCGTGCCCTTGGTTTATAACAGTGCTGCTGCTCCCTTGTAACTTGAGTGGGAAAAGCCAACTACAGCGGCGATAAGGGCATCCCAAACTATCCAGATCTCCTTCTCATTGTCTCTTTGCCATGCAAGGAAACAGGGCAAGGGTGTCTGTTATGCCCTAGCGTTGTTTGTCTCATGCTGGGGAACGCATCTGAATATTCTCTGCTGGTGGGAACCTCATACAAGCCATTCTTGTAAGTACAATACATGACCAGGATGATTGCCTTCAAGTTGCCCTGGCTCCATTCTCTCTTCTCCACTTGCTTTCTGCAAAGGCTTACAGGTCACATTTTACCACATTTTATTCTCAGCTTGACCTCCCTCACAAAATATTCTCCCATTGCATTCTTCCTGATGTCATAATGAATGAATTAATTAGGTATGACCCTAAATAAATTTGTAACTACAGACAAATTCATGTCACTGAATCTAGTTGATTTTAATACATTCAGAAACTCAGTTAAAAAAAAAAAAAA
>VWZG01001036.1:503902-582037 GCA_013396735.1 Grallaria varia | reverse complement strand
AAAAAAAAAAAAAGAAGGATATAGAAACAAAGCTCCTCCATTTTATTAAATTAGTATGATATGACACTGTGAATGAACCAGCTAACCCATCAGCCAGACAAAAAGCCTAGCTGGAACTGACAGGATTACCTCACCTCTTTTTTCCTATTTATAATGCTCAGTATTGAACAAAACTGCAGGCTTTGTTTATTGACGTTGCTTATTAGCGGCAGTGAGACTGCTTTGTTGACGAGGGAGCAGTGAACAATAGCTAAGCACAATAGTTCTTTGCATGGCTACAAGAAAAAGCATATGTGGATGAGATGAACATATGGACTACAAAGGGCTGAACTAATTAATGTTATTGCATTTCTGTGTAGGTTTAATGATATCAAGACAAAGCTAGACAAGATGCGTAGAAAGGAAAAATGAAGCAGGTAGCCCCTGACTGTACATTTACTTCCAGTTTTTCTCAGAACAGACAAATACTTGTTTCTACCCGTTCAGCAGTTCAGACAAATTGCAAGATTAAACTGGGAAGTGGTATCTTTGTTATTGTTCCTTGATTGTTAAAATTAATCTTTTACTGAAATGTTTATTGTACTTTTACAATCTATAATATACAAAAAAGCTAGAAAGTCACAACTAAGTTTTAAGCAGACAGGGTATAGTAAAACATCCAATTTATATAGATCTTTTCTAATACTATTTTGTTGTAGTAAGTAATATGGACACTTCAAATTAAAGAGAATCCCACATTCTTCCAATAGTTTAACAGTGGCCAAATCATTCAGGCAAAGCTCCCTAATTTCTCCATAGCTGACAGTTATGAGAGCAACTTCATGTAAGTAAGGAGGGTTCCTTCATAATTCCCTATGGAAATTATTTTACACCTTTGAATATATTCCCACAACTCTGTTTTATTTCAAAGTAATCTAGAAGGTTCCAGTTATCCTTTTCTGAATATTACTTCAAATCCTATCTTACAACAGAAGTTTCCACAACTTTCATATATTTTGGTGATTGCACTGGGGCATTTTTCCTCATTCTCATTGCTGCTCATGGACTAGAAAAAAAATTGGAAAAGCACTTCTTAAACTGTTATGAGTCTGTCCATTCCTACCATTCTTCTCATTTGACTCTAAAATAAACACTCTTAGCAAAATTTTTACCTCTTTCTCCACAATAATTTGTCATTTTTCTTCTAATAAATTTTGTCACCTACTTCTGTGCCTTCTCCACCTATACTGGAAAGTATCAATAGGACTCTGTGTTTTAATGTTTAAGCATCAAGTGGGTAAACTAAATCCATTGTTATACACAACCATGGTAGTTTTCCTTCTGCTCTTTACCCTTGTGCGAAGGCCAACACTTCCCAGGTAATTTTCTATCTCATTCAAAGTAAGATTAACCATGCCAGTTGTAATTGAAAAAACTGCCTGACTCTCAAAGGAAACTCTCCAAGTTCATTCCACAACTGCATTCATGCAGTTAAAAATATTTTATCTCCAGCTCCATGGGCCTTGTCCCTGTGTTTGCATTCCACACTATCCCAAAGGAACTGCTTTGATAAAGTGCTGAAGCTGTAAGAACTAAACCTCAGCTGACAGTGACGATCAGGACTGAGCAGTTGAACTTCCAGTAAAAGTAGGCTGCCAGGAAGTGTATGTGACAAAGCGCAAGAACAGGATCTTTAAAGGTGGGTCATTTCATTTATATTTCAACCCAGTTATAGTAAGTAAAAGAAATTACAAGATTATAGATTAAAAATTGCAGGTAATTATGGTTAGATTTTTTTTTAACTCATTACAAAAAAAGATGTAAGCAGTCACTCTCCATGCTTTACATATCCAGATACCTTCAACTTCACTTAAACAACTTCTGCCAGTTCTAGTAGGAAAGAACAGTTGTCTCAAAAGCAATCACATTTCAAGTTTGGAAAAAAATAGTCATAGTGACAGAAGGAAACTTTTGGAACTGTTGCATCTAAGAGTAATGACATATCACGAGCTCAAGTTTTACTAAATATTAAAAATTACACAATCAGAGACACCTTAATACTATTCGAATCTTAGGTTGTACTGATACCATGATATCACACACTGCTGCCGCCGAGCACTCTGGACAAATGGAAGTGGAGTTTTCAGAGTCATAGGAACATTCAGACTCACACTGATGATGACCGGTACCTGCCTTTAATTACTATGAGAGAAGGCACAAAGGACAGGAAAAATCTGTAGCCTCCATATTGCTATAAAATAGGCACATCAGATGTAGCATCATACACATTTACAATCATGACACACTCAGCTACCACCACTTGCAGTAGTCTAGTTACTAGAAAATCTAGCTATTAAAAAAATTTCTCTAGACCTGTAAGTCAGTCAACCACAAAAGACCTCCAGGTAAAAAAGGTAGAGAGAACAGTCAGAGCTCCTTGCTAAACAGAAGGAAAATAATACATCATGACTTTTTTTTTTTTGCAACAGAAGACCTCTTTATAAACTAGAATTAGGATTATTTTTCAGCTATTGCAGCAAACATATTGCAGCATAACATAACTTGATGAGCTTTATGCAAAACTTAAGGCTTCTATTTGGGTATTCTTCATTCAAGGTTGAGGCAGATGTACACAAACTTTCATAACCCATACAGGAATTTTCACCTGAAATCAAAATCACAGAGAAAACACATAGCTCTCATAAAAGTTTGCTCTTACAGTCTATTTGTATCATGTCATTCCACATTTTGTATTTAAAAAACATGCTATTTTTATAGTTACTGTTATGTGTTTCTTCCTGATTCACTTGATTGCTGTTTTGAGGAAGAAATGTTACATTAATTTAAAAACACTAGAAATATAGCTGCATGTTGACTTTTTTGTATTTTTTCTGATACTGCTTATGTTAGGAATTCTAATAAATATCAGTTTTAAGAAATCTGAGGCACATCTATATACTTTCTAACTACCAGACCTTAATTTTTTTAACAGCCTCATTATTAAAAGTATGCAAATTACTGTTCTGTCCAAATTATTCACTCACAGGACATTTCACAGTTTATCTCATATTTGTCTTGTTTTCATAAATCATCGTTTTAATTACTTTATTCCAAATCTCATTCTAAGTGTATGTAATATTTTCCCGAAAAAGGGGTTAATTCAGTTGTGTCAATTAAGTACATTGTAACGTTATTACATTTACAAAGGGCATCTCCAGCAGAGATAGTATTTCTCCCAGTCACTCGGGTTACTTTTTGCATCATCAGTTCACTTACAATAGGAAGCCATTCACTTCACACCTGCAGTTTTAGAAATGCCCAAAATAACTAAGTTGCTGTAATGAAGTTTTTATCCTTACTATGAAAGGCAAAATTACTTTTTCATTAGACTATTGCACACAGAGCCTAAACAAATACATGCTAAATAATAGGTCAGACTGTCTGGGCTCCGAAATGCAACACCTCCTGACACTACAGTATCATGATTAGAACGAGTTCATTCCACATTGTTTACAACATTCATGAGCATTTTCAATTATTAAGTAGCCCCTATCTTTTTACTTCTGTGACAGGAGTGTTCTGCCTTGACGATTTTCCTTTTTTCAACAAACAGGAAATCAATTTGAGCAATGCTAGGAGAGCAAGTGTAAGTAAGTCTCAGTTGTGCTCACCATGGTTGTCTCAGCTTCACATCAGCAAACTACACCAACATGTCTGATGCTGAATAATCACCACCAGAAGTGGTGTTTGCAATTATTTGTGGTGCATCTTGGTTTTGACTGTGTCAGTATTTTTGCTGTAAAAGTGGTAGAGCCACATTGCCAGCAGCACTACAGAGGCCGAGCCTCTTGAAACAGTTTGCCAGTTTTCAGAAGACTGTAATTTTTCATACTGTTCATTATTTTAAAGTAACAGGAAGTAGGGCCAAAATACAAATTATTTTCATCATGCTATTTTTTTTTTTACAAGGAAGGAACTCATAAAAGGAGAGATATATTCTCACCTGTAGGAGTATCTTTTTGTAAGTGTATGAACAAGGTGTATGACAATTTTCCCCACACTAGTTACATCAAAATCCATGCTGCTGTACCTCCCCTTTACTGAAAAAGTGCACTGCACTCAAACTTTGTTTCTCAGAATTAAAATATAACGTCAGTTTAGGCAGCAGAGTATTTCTCCATTTTAGATAAAAAGTATTCAATAATGATTGAAAATATAAGATATTTGTGCCTCAAAACCTGCAAAAATAATAGTTAATCTAATACTACTTCTGAAAGAACGCTTGAGTTTTCCAAATAATTGGAGTTGTACAAAACCACCCCAAAGAATCAGTATCAGAGAGAAGATCAGAATTTAATCCTATATTTAAATCCTTTAACCTCTTAATTAAGGCTTATTAGTTAACCATTCAGAGCTCTGAGTCACCGGGTATAAACAAGGGGTGTAAGAGAGTGAGGTGAGGCCAGCAGTGGGCTTGCTGCCCAAGCCCCGCGGAGTGGGAGGATGCAGGAACAGCAGGGCCAGGGATTAGCAGAGGGAGCGAGGGGGGCACTGCCACTCCAAGGCCAGGAGCTATCCCAGAGACAGCACTGTCAGTATCTGTTTTTCTATAAAGCTTGGATACTTTTCTCTGCCAAGATTCTTATACGGGTTTATTAAAGCCTTCTTTGGAGTACTTCTCTTTAGCAAAATAGCAAATATAAACAGGTCTACTATTTTAATTATAGACATTATGGAATACAATTTGAGGGGGCGGGGGGAGAAGATTTATTGTCATTCCTACTGCAGAACCTGCTCAATTTCACTTATAGAAAATATATGTCCAAAATCAATTGCCATTCTTATTTTACATGATTTTTATATCTAAGACTGACCAGACATCATTATTTAGGACACGATACCAATATGTATATATTTCCAACTCTTTCTGCTTTTGTAACTAAGCTGTTACAATAGGATCTTTCTAATAGTAAGTTTCCAAATCGGGAGCAAGAGCTTTCTTTAAATTTGGATACCCAAAGAGAAGCTTATTATATATACATTTCACTTTCATCTTTCTCTGGCCTCTAAGGGTAGATGTAAAGCTGGGATATAACAGCCAACACCTAAATCACCAGAGGAGATAAAGTTGTGACCCTAGGATTATCACAACTCATCAATGTTGCATGTCTAAGCAAAGAAAGAATATTCACTTAACGTACATAGGTAATTCATATTGTACTAGCTAGGAAATATACACAATGGAGTCCCAAATCCAACAGCAAATCTTTTGAAGAATAGTTTCCAAAAGAACAGGGAGCATAATATTTTCTTAAGGTGTTCAGTATAGATACTGTAAAGACAATTCAGCATCATCACTACATATGATGAATTATGATTAAACATGTCACCTTAAATTCACATAAAATCTTGAAACAGACAACATTCTGCTCTTTCTGGAGTTACCTGTTCATCAGATTTTTGTCATACAAATGTTAGTATTTTGCACCCTGTAGGTGAACACTGCACTAGAAACAATAAAACGTTTTGTTCTTAACTACATAACTGGGAGATGGGGGTCTCCACAGCTGTTCCAAAACTGTTTTCTGACACAGTCTGTACAAAGTAAACCTGAGATGAGAAGTCCGACTGTGTTTCTGCTGACAAAATCCAAGTTCTCTCTGCTTAATATCCTTGCACTGAAACAAGAAAATCCATCTCCTTAAAAAACCTATCCTTAGTAATCAGCTGTGGAACCAGGGAATATACAAATGGATGCAAAGCTTCCTAAAGGATCAGAAAACGGTGACATGGAGAATGAGTAACTAGAATTACTGACCAGCTTTCAAATTTTGGAGTCATTAAAGCACATTTGTGACAGATCCAAATTCCAAATAGGCCCCCATAAAGGCTGGATTTTTGTCTCTGTGACAGTGCCCTTTTTTTTTGCTCTGTGACAATCTTCACCGTCTGTTAATGTTATTCATAGATGAGACTTTGAACCCAGTAGTATTCCTCCTCACCCCAGGTTTCTGATCAGCTCACCCTGACACCATCTGTCTATGTTTGTTCTGAGTCCAAGATACTCCAGGAGCCACATCACTATGATTTTACTTCAACTTTCTCTCTGTACAGAACATAATATGAAAAACATCTTTCCCAAGAGATAAGTGAATTTCCTTCTTCTGTAAAATCAATATTACTTCTACCATGTTCTCAGAAAGCCACCCATGAGAGGGCAAGCAAAAGCAAATGGGAATGATGATGTTGAAAAATAAAAATACACATTCATCTGTAAAATAGAAGAGTTGATGGAGGGTTTCATGATATAAATATTTTGAGGACCATGCTTATCTTGGAGCATACCTAAATGTTTTCACTATCTGTTCAGTCATCCTCAAATCCCTAAAACCAGAACTAGAGTGAAGACTACCAGTACATCACACAAACCTGCTCCTGGTGATAAAGGACAATTGTCTCACCTATTGTGTCTTCCCTAGATAAATAAGGCAGAGCTCTGCATCCTGTGATCAGCCTAAGTCTGTCTAGTCCTTTCCTGCCTTAAATAAGGGAGGATAAATAGATATTTCTTTCCTCTAACCATGCTGTCCCTCCACAGTTCCTCAATTAAGGCACAAATATTGAATTTTTTTAATCTAATTAAAAGACCAAATACTCCAACTACTCCTTATCAAAGGAATAAAGCAAGACAACAGTGAAAAAGAACACTTCACTCACCCTCACTCACTCTAAAACTTGTATTACAATTGACCACTGCAAATACATCAAAACAAAAGCATACAACTGAGAGAATAAACCCTCCAAAAGACAAACACAACACTGACTCGCAGCTATCAATTGAACAGAAATGTTTTTGAAAGGAGTTGGGAGTTTAAAGCATGTAACCAACATTACTGAACTTTCATCAGAAAAGCTCCGCAACTGAGAAGCCTAACTGTATTTCCAGCAAGACTAATTGTGTTTCCTGGCTCCAGGGGACAGGAATTTCCCAGATACTGATGACTGACAGGTCTAGTTCTGCTTTCGACCTGCAAGTAAGCAAAAATACCCACTGCTATGTGAAACTTAGCATGCAAAGCAACCACAGTTTCCACTGGTATCATTAGAAGCTGGAAGTGGTCAATACTTCATACTAGCATGCAGCACTACCTACACTGGTCATTTGTAGGAGTCATTTCAGAGGTACAAACTACTCAGTACTTGCTTTCAGTAGCAAATATTAAGATGTAGTACTTACACTGCACAAGTAGCCTTTGTGAAGTTCCAAACATCTTTCTGTAGCAAAGAAGTTTGGTGGAGTTAAAAGGTATCCACCAGCACTTCTAGAGTTACTGGCATTAACTGTTTTAGAACTTTCTTCCTTGTTCTGAAATTAGGTATTGGTTCATTAACCTAATTTTTTGTCTTTTCTAAGAATTTGTTCCAACTTCCTGAGGGTAGTAATGCAGTTGCAGTTTTATAATTGATTCAACTATGATCACTAAATCTTTACGCTTTCTTGAATTTATTCAACATTTGTCATTATGCTCTTTTCTTGTCTTAATATCTCTACCTGTGGTTCAAAATAAAAATATTTAGATTCTTCTTTGTATCAAATTACCATTCATTAAAACTACCCTTTGAAAGCCTTTTTTATTATACCGCTCATTACTGATGTAAGAAGTTCAATGTTGATACAAATAATTAAAAATCATCAGTAAATTCATTTTTACTGTTTCAGAAAATGTTATTTTTATTACTAAATAATCTTTCGTACATCTCTGACTCCAAATTCTTCATCAACTGTCTTCCTTATTGATCCAATTATTAAAAGATATCTCCTAGCTACTTTCAGAAACTTTTCAGTCACTCAGTAACATGTACAGCAGAAGAAATGAAGGTGTCTTTGATTCTCACTTTCTTACTACCAGTTTATATGGAAAAAAATCAAAATAAAACAGGGATTACTCCAGAAGAAAGACAGTGGTCTCCAAAAACCAAACAAGTTACCACCTCTACATCAGCCGTACCCTTACTCATGTGT
Organism: Grallaria varia; assembly: GCA_013396735.1. Classification (NCBI taxonomy): domain Eukaryota; kingdom Metazoa; phylum Chordata; class Aves; order Passeriformes; family Formicariidae; genus Grallaria; species Grallaria varia. Next base: position 574,035 of record VWZG01001036.1, on the reverse strand, counting down.
GATTCTCTGTATTCTGGGTGTTTATTCCACTTTGGTTAAAATCATTCTGAGTTTTTCCAGATAGAATGTTGAGAGAATGAAAGAGGTTGAAAGAAGGTAACAAGGAGAAATAAATTGAGGAGAGGTACTGAAGGACCGTTTTGACCTACCACTTCATGTAAAAGGTCTAGAGACCAATCCAGGAGAAATTAGCTCTTACTCTATACTACCAGAAGAGCCCACTCAGAAGCATTGAACACAACAGAGTGCTTGAGTCAGGAGCTTTCACGTGAAAACAGAAGCTGTAGCGCCAAAACAAGCCCAAGTTAACTGTGCCATAAACATATTTCCCAAGAGATGGAAACAGACACTCACAGCTCTGCTGTCTTGTGTGAGTGCACCCTGAACATACTCCTTACATTCACAGTACTACTGGGGGAGCTGCATGACTCACAGAAGTATGGCTTGAGGGAAGAGAGAGATCAGTTCCACTGAGGTCACTAACTAGTTCCAACAGCCTTTGATTTTATGATTCTGACTGCTAAGCTCATTATTTTCTCTTGTAAAACTCAACCAAAAGGAAGAACACTAACCTCTTAGAATCTACTTTGACATGTTTTTAAAGTAGATAAGGCAGACGGCACTATAATGTGTTGAGCTCTTCTTCAAATCCACTAGTATTAACTGAAATTGAAAACGTTTAGAATCACAGAAAATTCTGACGAAAATAACTCATATCTGTGGGGGAGAAAACCTCACATAATAGAGGGGACAAGTCCAGAGAGAAAAAAAAATATGTACTTCGGGAGATAAAGCTTGCCAGAGAGAGATGGGCACAGAAATCTTTGAACCAGAAAACAGGAAAACTTTGAAAGAGATGAATTATGAAAACATTTTTTGCGTTATTGAAAGGGATCATCTCAGCTAACCGGAGCCCAGAAATAACACAGATCAAGCACAGCCTGGTTGTACAATCTGGTTTACTCCTTCAGAGCAAGATTCTTTCTCTACAGGCAGGCTATAGAACTGCTAAGCTCCCAAGTTTCCCTTCAGTTCCAAGCATTCTAACTGTATTTCCATAAAGTTTTTTTTTGCTTGGCCTACATACCCTATGGGAATACTGAATCAATAACAAAAATTTACAAGAGGGCAACTAATGATTTAAGCATGCTGTGAAAAGTGAGTCAGATAATATAAATCCTGAGGAACTTCAGATTTTGGTTTTTGTTACGTTCACAATGAGAATCACGAGCCTGGCCGCTATTGATCAGTGTAGTAACACTTCTGTATTCTTTATTTTCTATCCAAATATCAGAAGACAAATGTTCTCTGCCTGAAGAATAAGACAAATGTATAAAAAATCCTGATAATAATTTCTATCAACCAGCAAACAGAACATAAGTATCAGAAGATAATCTCATTCTTTTCTTTTGCTTAGTCTCTGCCAAGTCATCTTCATGAATGTGACTAAAAGATTATTTCAGCAAAATAAAAACTCTACAAGAAAGCTAAGATGATGTTGCTTATGACAATATTTTATGGCTTAAAAAATCCAACAGTTATTAAAAATCTAATTCTGCAAACTTGCATTTCCCTCAAGTTGGCATCAATAAAAAAGTTCTACACTGTGAATGGTTAAAAAATTATACACAACACATAAAAAAGCCTTCTATACGTTGCAGCAGCTACAGGTGCACTGAATAGTCACTTCTAAATAAAAAACTCAATGTCTCTGCAATGTACCTCTTTATTTGAAACAACTTGTATTTATTTTTCCATCTTTTCAGCATATTTGAGCCAGAATGCCTGTGCCAAAAACAGCCCTTCTTTGCCATCTTAGTCCCTGACAGATTAAAAAAAAAAAAAAAAAAGAAAAGAAAAGAAAGATAAAGGTTTCCGTAATGGACTGAAAAACCACAAGGGCAAGAAGAAGCACGTTGAAGGAGCAAAACAAAAATGCAAGTAACAGATATTCACACCCTTCAAACTGGAGCTTGAGACAAGGTGCTCACTTAGCACCAGAGATGGGACAGGAACATATTGAACAGCTACATGTTATTACACGTGTAAATGATCATTTGCAGTGTAAAATGATCACAAACATTAGGGAAAGCAATGTTTAAATTTCATTTGACAAGTCAAAATCATCTTATGCCACGTTTTGGAATAATTTCTGATAATAAAACTTTTGAAACTAGTGATATTGCAAGTAAAATAAGGTTCACATCACTTCTATTCCCAAAATATAATACACTCTGTCATTTTAGGGAGAAAGACTTTACATTTTCATGAATAATGCAGAGCCAGAAGAGTGCAGCAGCTGTGATCTGATCCTCTCTAGTAGTTTTGACCTTCCTAATATAAGATTTGATAAACATCATATAAATTGAACTTGCCACATGATCTTTACTATCAGTTCTTCACAGAATGAAATTCACAAATCTTCTTTGGAATATAAGAATTAAAACATTCATTATGGTTACAGTTAATGTCAAAATGAGTGTATAGGCTCTATATTTTGCAAGAGCCCCTTTAGTCACTGTCCTGAAGGCCAGTTCCATTGGAAACTGAGGTCACCAATTCAGCCGCACGCATAACAAGCTCTCCTCTTTTTAGAGGAGTATTGCTTCTGTCTTGTTTAAGTTAAGCTTAAGCCAGCATTTTCTAAATCTATTTGCTTATCTCATTCAGACAACCTGTCATCCCTCTAGGGGGACTGTCTATTTCTTTTGGAAAGCAGTTCAAATCAGGATGTTGTCAGCATATTAGTAGTACCACAGCCTGTGACATTTACAAACTCTGAGAAATTGCAAAAATTAGAGAGAAAAATACTCTCACAAAGCTTTCAGGAGCTGCTATATGTTATAACATATTTCAGTCTGTACTGTCTATACAGCATTGGGTTTATTTACACCTCTATGTATATACATGTGGAAACATTCAATCCTTCAGTCATGCCATGTTTTTACGTCTTATTATATTGCATAACACAAAACATCTAGAGATTTTACTACACAAATTGTTCAGATATAGCTCCAATTCAGCCCTACCATATAAATAAGTGCAACTATTTCCCTTTATTACAATTTTATCCAATTTCTTATTTGAGTAAAGTATGTACACATAAATTATCCCAGTTTGGAGGACTTTTTTCCAGCTTTTCCCTGCCCATGATGCTAACTGCAGGCAGCTAAGTATTTTCGGCTGTATTCTCCTTTCTATATGCAAGTCTGTTTTTTAACCCCAGATCCTCAAGGAATTCCTCGTTATATCATACAACTTGATTTTTGTTGTAAAGTTTACTTTTTTCTTTCACAAAGAAACAATACATTTCTCACATTGTCCCTACATTTTTTCAATCCCTTATTAATAATCTTTCTTAAGTCATCAAAAATGTGAAACCTATTATCTTCAAATTATCACATTCTACGGGTTCCTCTGCCAAATTACAAATCCAAGTATGTTTTAGGTTTAAAATAGATCAACTGGATTCCAATTTAAATATAAAAATACATTCGTTATGTACACTACATTTACCTATTCCCAACATGTTTGTCTTTCCCTTCTGATAAAACCAAGTTCCACAATACTCATAGAATCATTAAGGTTGGAAAAGACCTCCAAGATTATGGAGTCCAGCCTTTGACTGAACACCACCACAGCAACTAAACAATAGCACCAAGTGCCACGTCCAGTCATTTCTTGAACACTTACAGGGATGAGGAGTCCATCACTTCCCTGGACAACTCATTCCAAACTTTGAGAACCCTTCCAATGAAGAAATTACACCTATGTTAACCTTATTTCTGTTAGTTGGATTATTCACAGTGTTAGTGAGATTTTCTCGTATTAAATATCCAGAAGAAAATGTCTGAAAAAGGTCCAGAGCAATCATACAATCAGGAAATCATAATATGGTGCTGCAAATGGTAACAGTAAGAGTCATAACAAGTCATCAGAATCAAACAACAGAAGTTGTTTTGGTACCTTGGAGACAAAAACAGTTTTATTGTTAAGAGGTATTTGTAGATTTATATTTTACTTCAAAATAGCTACAATCAGCTTGCAGTTGGTATTTTTTTATACTGCAAATCACAATTTTCTTTGTAACTTACTGCCTAGGAAGATATACAGAAGAGTGTTAGACTTCTCATTACTCCAATTTCATGAACTTTTTGTCTGCAGAGACCTATTTTTCTCTTTCAGAAAAGTATTTCTTCAAGTGGAGTGTGTTATTTTCAACAGGTTCTGTTAAAAGCCATTCTGAACAGGAACTGCACAGACTGCAAATAAACCCACTGACTATATATAATGCAAAATGTATTAAATAATTATTGGTGTGGGCTTGCTGTCACATGAGAGCTAGATAATTTGAAGACATTCAAAACTACCTTGTGGTTGGCAGACATATTCTTTATGCAGTAAATTTAGAATACAAAAATAATGATCCATTGATTTATGCTAAGTATTTGAGAAATGCCAATCTATTTTAAGTAGAATTCATTAGAGACTCTTATAAATGGGCAATCTATTTCAAAGATTGCTTTAATTCAGACACTGACTAAAGTAATCAGTAATATTTCCTTGTGTGATAAGTCTAATTTCATTAAGAAAATAACATATATAACCTAAGAAAGTCTGCTTGTCAAATGCTGAATTTGGAGACTAATGAGTGAATTTGCATCATAAACAAAACAAAACAAATTGTATGTATTGCATCTTGAAATTTATTCTGTTCTTTTGTTCAACTTTATGCAAGAATGTCTTAAAGGACATTTGGAATAATGACACTATCTTCTCTACAAATACAGTCCCTGTTCTTTATATACGCTTATTCAAATACTGGAAATGTTTCATTACGTCTACAGCGGTTTTATAGCAACAGAACAGAGCGTGTTAACAAAACTGAGTGTGATCACAGAGACTACTTTGAAAACTTGACATTCCAAATAGCAAAGGAATAAAAATTTTAAAATCTAACATTTTTGAAAGACGATTTCTCACATTTATAGCTGTTTATGGAATTCAATTTAAAAAAAAAAAAATCTGTCACTTCAAGACTATGGGAAAAGGCATTTTATTGAAAATTCTACTGTTTTGCTGGTGTGGACTACCAGTAGAAAAATTAATTTAGTTTATAAAAAAAAATACGCAGAAAAAGGTTTTACTTGACATCATTTTACAGTAATTTTTAATCTTCATTTCTTTATAGTGACAACATAGCTTCCAGAAAAACATGTAAATATCTATTTATTGAAAGGTCATTTTTAGCACCAAAAATCCCTATGTTGTGCTAAGCAATATACATTTTTAATCTCTCCTAGAATTAGTCTAGTGAAATAACAAAAAGGCAATGAAATATTTTAATCTATTTATTTTTAAATAGTTTAGGTACAAAAAGCATCATGCTTAATGACTTTTAACATTGACTGTATTTTTTCTACTGTTTATTAACAATGCACTCATAACTATCAAAGCAAGAAAAGAGGCTTAATTTCTGCTGTCAAAGTCAATGATCAACCTCTTACAGTTCTTAGCAAGCAACCAAACTTCCAGCCTGAAAATAAAAAAAGGGGGGGGGGGGGAAATCATCTTTTTAATATCTGGATATCTTTAAGCAGCAAACATTAGAAACTTTCTTTCCTGAACCATTGTCTAAAACCACAGAGCTCTCATATCTTTAATACAGTGAGTGACATTGATCACCCTTAAGTCAGAAAGATCTAATAGGGTTTTTAAAAGCAGATAAGGCAACAAGGATGGCCAAAAGCACAGAGTGCCTTTCATAGAAGGAAGAGGTCTGACTCTGCAGCTTAAAGGGATAATAGCATGAAATATAATAGACTGCATGGAACATAATAGAAATATGTGAAGGTTATACATAACATAGACAAAGTATAAGAGGAACTGTACAACACAAGACTAGCACTTCCCAATGAAAATATCAGAGAGTAGGTTTAGAGCAAACAAAGGGTGACAACTCCTCTGTATAGCAGATAATTAAATCGTAGAATTCCTTTTTAACCAGTCTCTGAAGCCAAAAATATAAACAGGTTTAAAATGGAACTACAAATAGTTATGGCAAATAGATTCCTAATGGCCATGAAATAAACATGGCAATTTGCATGCAGCCATTGCCTCGGGAAGCCACTAAACCACCTGTATGGGAATTAGTCTGTGCATAACCCTCTCCTTCTGTGCGTCCTCAGATATACATTGCTGGGAACTGCCAATACACAACATCACGCTAGTTGAATCTTTAGTGCCTCTTAGCGTGGGAATTCCTTTATTTGCATTGGAGCTTCATGTTCCAAGACTCATGCAAAACAATAATAAAAACTCCAAGTCAAATCCTTAAGCACAAGACCACTAAATCCTAATGAGAAACAAGCTGAATATACCTTTTATAAAATATGTACCATATGAATCTGATGAAATAACACTTGACAGGCTGATTGCTGAGCATCAAAAGCAGTTGCTTCAGGGGGCAGATAAGGATCTCTACTCTGTAAGGTTACAACATGGAAATATTTCAAATGCTGCAGAATAAACTAATGATGAAGTACACAGGAGTGGGACATAAAAGTGTTCTTCACCGAGACAAGATATGCGAGACCACTCTCAACAATACCAGAATGACTACAGAAATTGGGAGAGGTGACTGTTGACTGCAGGAAAGCAAATTTCACTCCCACCTTAGAGGAGTGCAAAAAGAAGGACCTGGGGAACGACAGACTGGTCAGATTCACAGTGATCCATGGGAAGGTGATAATCCTAACCAAGCTTGAGAAGAAGGATTGGACAAGATGACCTTCAGAGGTCTCTCCCAATCTCAACCTTTCTGTCACTTTGTGGTACAGAATTCATGTCCCAGGGTGTCAGACTAATTCTGCCTCTGCCCACAAGGACACACGGTCAATGCTTCTTAAAAATACTTTCTCCAGAGCAAAACTGAAATTTCTAACATGGTACCTTATGTTTCCAGACACTACTGATTCCTTTTCTGCCTTCTCCCACACTTTTTCCTCCCCAGATTCACTGTAAATAAGTTTTTTCATCAGCAGATGTGGACAGTCAGACACATCTTGAAGTCTATTAGACTCACATATTGACAGTGATTTCAAGTGGAAAATGCCCCAATATGTATAGATAGTGGCAAACATTTCTTCAAACATCTCCTCCCAAGTGGTCCCAGGTACAACAGTTCTCTGCAAGCCGTTAAAGTCAGAAAAAGAAATAAAATTGAAAAATTGCATCGTTAGTATTTTTGTTCAATTTTGTCCCCAAAAGTTTACAATAATCAAGAAGATAAATCTTGATCATTAATACATTAATGAAATTACCACAAATAAACAGTGCTGGAAGACACTTTAAAAAGTCAGACAGTCCATTCTCTTGTCCCAACATAGGACCAGCTGCATTTGTGTCTCTTCTAACAGATATTTTCCAAACCTGCTCCTTAAGATTTTCACAGCTTCCACACAAGCCCCAGCAAAACTGTGGAAGCATTTTAAGTTTTCTTTCCATTAAAGTTTTTCTCTATCAAGCTGAATCCTCCTTAATACAACTTCAGTTTACTCCTTTCTCCTGCACCACTGGAGGTATGGAAAAGAGATTATTTCCTTCCATTTTACAGCAAGATTCTGCATAATTAAAAATTTGTCCATCCCCTTCATTCCCCGGGATTTTCTCTTTCGGAGGATAAATCACCTCATGTGTTTGATTCTTTCCTAATACATGTGATATTTCTTAGACATTTAATTATTCATTCTTATTACTTTCCACTGAATTACAACTGATCCACATCATTTTTTAAAGACTGTGCCCAAAGAAGGGCACACCCTTCCACGTGAGATCTTGCCAAAGCTTAACAGTGTGAAAACTTTTTCCTAACTCTTCCTGGCTACTGTCTGTGCATTCCTGTTTGACATCAATCTCTTCCACGGTACTGGCTACAGCTCAGCTTATATGACATTATAGCTCCCTGATTCTCTGCCAAAGAACACCTCCCCACAGGTGTCAACCATATAAACCACCCCTAGATAACCACACCGCTCTGCATTTATCCTCTTCCATGGCATCATAACATCATAACCTTGGATTGGGTTTCTAAGGAGAATTTTTGAACCTAGTCCTACCATCAGATGTTACAATTCTCACAGTCTTGTGCTATCTGTAAATTCAGTGAGTACACAAATTAATTCATCTGTTAATTTGTTAATTATATAATAAAAACACTGAAAAAAGCCAGTTCCCAAAGGTATCATTGTTCAAAAAAACCTTTCCATAATTACAGTAACCATTTATAAATATTTTTGTCTACTGTAACTCAACTATTGACACTGCTTACATGGTATTTTTGGTTTCTTGAAAGTCATATGCTTCATATGTACAAGCAGAAAAGATTTTGCTGAGTTAAGGAAACTGGGATCACAAAGGAGGTACTGAGGTGGTGTGAACAAAATGTAATATTGCCAGTATCTAACAATAACCAATAAATAAAATATTCACTATTAATATTACATACAATTTTATAAGAACTTAAATGAGAAACAGAGCTCAAAACAATACACTGCTTTACAGAATAACAATTCTATGTCCTATTTTTTGATTTTAATTTGTGAAAATGTCTCACTGTGTATTCTCAAAAAATATAGCACAGCTTTCATAACCCACAAGTACAAAGCTCCACTTGTATATATATTTAAAAATAAATTAAAACTGATTCTGCCTGGAAAATAATAAACAAGTTATACACATGATTTAAACCGGTTGTGTGTGAGTTCAAAGGCAAACATTCCTTCTATCATGTGAACTTACAAGGCATTCACCTTTAGTAGAAAGAAAAGACAGCAACTTAACTGTTTAAAGCTTAAATAATAGCTTACAACACATTTTAATTTGGAAATTTGGAATAATCAATATTCTTTAATTTGGCTGTATGAAAGGAATATTTTCAGCTCCATGCTTTAAGTTCTACTCTAAGACTGAATGTTCTAGCTTTGCCAGTTTATGTTAAATCTTAAAATTTTCAAATAACAAAAAAAGTACTGACTTAACAGTATAAAATGTCTGTGGATGAAATATTGGATTCATCAAAGTCAAAATCTGCACAGTTTTGACTGACCTGAGATTTCACCTTATATCTGCTAAAGTTCTGAAACTTTACAGATATTTTAAAAGCATGGAAAAAATGGAATTACATTTCCCTGGTTGTTAGAAAGCTCTTCATACATATTATGTAGATTCATATAGCATTCTATGCATAAACAATATCACAAATAGCATGCATGTGCATAGACATGCTATAAATAATACTACTTGTCTCATCATTCCAGTTCCTCATGCACAGTAAACACATCACCGGGAGTTTCATATACGAAACATTTGCAGGAAAAAAAGAAAAGAAAAAAAAAAGAAAGACAAATGAAGCAATAGTAACTCCTTAAATTGGGCTCTGGTGTAACCACTTAATGATAAAGAGAGTAAAACCTGATTTTCAGTTTTCCCTTTGAAAGGAGGGGCTGGAAAGCAAATGATGTTCTCCTCATAAAATGCCCTCAGCTGAATGTTCTAAATGGGTAATTATTTCAAACATAATGTCCAGTATGTTCTAACACTACACAGACATTACTTAGTCTACAGAGAGCAGCTTACTTACGTCTGGGGCTCCTTTTCATTTTGCTGCTTTTGCTGTGGTTGAAGAACGTTATTTACCAGCTCAGTGATCCCACTAAAGGGAAACCACCTGTTTAAACAAGCAAATAATGTGACTGAATAACCAAGGAAACCACTCTAGTTTAAATGTTTTCTTATCCAACATTAGTAGGAATACACAGGCAGAAAAGCTAGAGCCAATGGGAACGTTAGCTGCAGAACTAAGTCAGCCACTAAGGACATAAGGGAAGTAAAGATTTACAAGTCACCAGTTCACAAGCAGGCAGCAAGAACCTACATCCAGCTAACACGTGGATGGAGTAAGAAGCTGCAGGCAGCTCTCTTACAAGCCAGTCAGGAAGCAGATGACAAACTACCTGCAGCCTATCAGATATCAGTGAAAGCTGATACCATCACAGGTGCAGAGAGCAGAACATGGCAAAGGTAGAAAAGTCAAGCCTATTGCATCTTAAAGGTATTTTACTTACTGTGTCGACTGCGGTTTTTGCTCTTCTTTGACCCTAAAAAGATAAGTTTGCCCAACTGAGTGCAACATGTTGTAAAACAACTACCCTGAAGTTCTAAAATCTGTGTCAAATGGGCAGGGAAGAGTTCCTACTTTGAGTTAAAAGTATTTCCTTTAGCTTTTGTTGTATATTTATATTAAGTTATACACTGGGCTTATTTCCATTTAGGATTAAAAATGCTACGTATAGCAATAGCTACAAAATTAAACCACTAATTTTCCATAACTGACTTCCACTTGTACATAATATCATTTGAAAACATTTCCAGCAATGCATTCACCTATAAATGCAAAGGAAGGTGCTTTGATTATGTAAACTACAATCTATTTCTTTTATTTTTATTTAGAACCAAACTGCCTATCATAGTTCAAGGTAAATTTATAACATGTAACTTGCCATTTAAAATACAATATCCTACTACAATAGGGTAAAGGAAAATCTGCACTATATTTATGAAACTACAGCGATATCAGGACCTGCAGACAATGTAACTAAAAATTATGGAAGGAAACCTAAGGAATTTTACTCTTCAGTGAACTTTACTAGGACTTCTTAAAGAAATAACTGGATAATACATACAGTATGTCTGTTTAGTACCAGTTAATATTTGCCCACTGTCTACAGGAAAATATTCCATCTGAAATACATGCTTTAATTTAAGGGAAGAAGCTGATGTTCTATACCAAACCCAAGAACAGAGACATGTACTCAGAGGAATATTTACATCCTCTAATTGCAGGTATTGGTCTTAAATATCAAGTTAGGATCTATCTCACCTCACATCTCCTCCACGATATGATACCCCAGGGAATATCTCTCTAAACAGGATTCAGTGGCTACATAAGAACTAAATAAATGGACCATCAAAAACACTAAAATCTTTCCAAAACTGACTACACAAAAAGAAAACTGAGCATGCAACACACAGAAAAATGTCTTCAAGCATGATTTTACCTCTTCAGCATTTTAGAAATTAATATACAAAGAAATGTTCAAACACCAAAACAAAGCAAACAAATAAGCAAATAAGCAATCCCACAAAACCAAGCGGGTATTTAAAAAAAAAAAAGTGAAAATAAAAATTTGTCATGCAGTTGCAATTGCACTTTACCATGCATCTTAATCATAACATTATTTTTAACCAAGACAATTCACACTAGTTTTTCAACATAGAAATTCAAAGCCGGAGGAGTGGGTGGGGCAGGGAATCAAGGCGTTTCCATACATTTTTCAGTAGGTAGCTCAGGACACTTAATTTATATCACCCAAAATTATAAGCCGTAAAACTCTATATGGTCAGCTGTGAGAAGGAAACCCTCCCCAACAATAATTCAGAGCTTCTAATTTGCATACATAGAACTAGACATGGTAAATATGACCTTTCTGAGAACCAGACAAAAAAAACTGCATATACCACTAATCCTTATATTCCCTTCCATACATGACTTCCGAATATATATAGTGGACACTTTTAAGCTGTTACTTCATTGTGAACTTTTCTATTGAATAAACAAAGGAAATCTGACACTTTCACATAATCAGATTAAACCAACACCTTTCCTTTGGACAGTGACCATTGTTAATAATTTTTCACATGTGGAACTGTGAAAAACTTCAGTGTGGAACTTTCACAAGTGTAAAATCAAAATTGTAATACTGCACATTAATTCTAAGCATGCAGTTTGAAATTGTGGTCTGTTTTTTCCAACAGGATCTAGCATCTTTACATAATAGTATATACCTGGTGACTTCAATTGCAGCTGCTAACCCTTGGTATTTTTGAAAATCTTACAGTCACTTTTTAGTTTTGCACCATTAAATAAAACACACTGTCCATTAGCAGACACTTTGAAAACCTGCATTTAAAATTATTTTCTCAGCATTTTAGAGGAACATTTTGTTCTAGGTCAGGATATAATTTGACCCTACAATTCAAAATATCTCTCTTATAAATTAATCTTTTCTCCTCCCACAATTCTGTGTCTCATTCACTACACACTTTCCAACACTGCAGTTATGTGAGGACAAGAGCTTCCATTATTATATAACAGTGACGCATTACTTGAGCACTCTCCATACATCCTTCAGTCCCTGGATTAGGCAAGGATCTTCCTTGACTTTATAAGGAGCATGGAAGGCAAACTACAATTTGAAAAGAAATTATGAAAAAAATCTATTGAATAGATTCTACCACATGAAATTCAACAAACACTGACCTTGTGGATCAACAGGCCTGAACCCTTCAGGTGTGTAGCTCAGGTATTTATCTTTCAAGGTCAGAGAATGGACAGACATTCTGATTCTAAATCAGAAAACCACAGACTAATTTCTGCTTCTTTCTTTCCAAAAGACTCTTCATTCAGATGAAATTGGAAGTTGTAGCAACTAATAGAAATGATGATATATTAAATACACAGAATGTATTTTTATCACTGCTGTGGTTTAAATATCTTTTTCTAGACAGAAAAGGACTGAAGAGACTCCAGACACTTGAGCCCTGTCTACATATACACATACAGTTTGTTTCCTTTGGTTACAAGAACTGCTTTGTGTTATACTGGATTTTGCATTCCCATATTTATGCATTGCTTTCTCCCCTCCTTTCAAAAATTGTCAATTAGTAATTGATTAAAAGTGTATTTCCAGGTCAGAAAAATCCCAAACCTCCATTTTCTCAACACACCAACTGAAATTCCTCAAGCAGTATTATTACATTCTGCTATTTCCAGGCTACCGCTCTTCATTTTACCTTTCTATGCCTTTTCAATCCTATCTACAAAGAACAGAGTCAGTTCTTATGATTCACTAGAAAAAAACTCTGATCAATATCTGTTTTCTAAAACCAACAACAGGCTGCAGATAATGTGTCTGACCAATGTGAGTGAGACAATGCATTTTATCAGTGCAGAATATTAAATATTTTACCACCTCTTCTAACATTTTAGAGGAGTCTGACACTCGTGTCACAATTTTTATTTTTTTTCATAGATTGTAACTGCACACACTGCTTCATCTGAAAACAAGCCAGGATTTTCCTACTTGCCAAGAATTTTTGCACCTTGCACTTTGTTATCGGGAACCTCTGCCCTTGGAAACATGCATAGCACCATTACTCCTGTCTTCCTCTGCAAGCCTACACAGTGCAAGTGCCAGAACCCTTTGATCTTTTCTAGTAGTTGGAATCATGTGAATCATTAGTGAGATCTCAAGTCTCAGTGTACACTTTTTGATGTATGTACTAAAATGTACTAAAAATTCCCTCAAAGATTAAGGCTATTCCCATCAGCACAGAGAATGAATAGGAGAACAGAATAGAAAGAAGAGGGAAGAGAACAAGAAAAATGGAAGTAGGAGATAAAGTAATGAAAACAACAACATAAAAATTATACTTATTCCTTTAAACTCCTAACACTTCTCTATTTTTAAATCTACTGCCACGACTAAAATCTCCTCTCTAAAATCAACTATGTGTAACCATAAAACATTCTTTGAGGTAAACCATCAAGGAGTCTGTTATCATCTCTACTTTTACATACTTGGACATATACCCACAAAAACATGGGCAGAATTCAAGTGTCTTAATCCATCAAAATGACCCTTAAAACACATTCTGCACCTCCAAGATATTGGAAATAAAACTAGTATCTAGTTCTTTTCAAGTGAAGTTTGGGGAAATCCAGATTTCGCATTCAGCCATCCTTGGCAGGGATAAACGTCTCTTTCTAACTCAACAGTACTCTCAAGATTCACGACCTTGCCATCCATGGACCTACAAGCACAAGATCTGATCTGCAGGAATTAAAAATTATAAGCAGATCTGAACTATTCCAAAATCATTTGATAATTAACAAATGTCTTCTCAATGAAAAACTAGTGAAAATATTTTAATGAAGGTATGCAACTGGCTTTCTCTGCAATTTATATATTCCCATTCTCACAGTATATGAGCATCATAATCTCTAAAAGTATTTACTGTCAGCAATATTGCTTAATATAGAACAACTTCCTCTCCTTCAACTTACACCCTGGAAAATGGTATGGAAAATAAAATAGGATTTAAAGAAACAGTGATAAAATTCTAAACTCCCTTCCCTCTCCCTCCCCTGTGCCTCCTGTTCTTTTTCACCAAAAAAGCAGCACTCAGTGCATAACCATACCCAAACCTGTGTGGGGATGCCCATTCCCTTGGTCTAACTAGGGACTGCACTGAAAGAGGGGAAAGATCTTCAGCTCCAGCAACATCCAGAGGTTTCCACCACCCTGTCTTAGAATTAAAGGTTACACTCACATATTGGAAGGCAAGGCATATGACACACGCACAATATGTAAACTTGCCTGCACCCACTCCAGACTAAACAGTGGAATTGACGCATACAGTCAAATACATGTACAATCAACTATTTTCTTGAAAGAGAGCCCTTCTCCAGATTAATTAAGTTAAATTATGTAAGTACATTTAACTCCAAGAAAAGAGAGAGATAAGGAGGTCAAATGAATCCATGCCAATTCCATAACTGTAAACTACTGAACTGATTCTCTGTATTGATTATCCTACTGATGTTATAAGAACATACACCTTTGAACATGTAGCTTAACTATTTTTGATCCAAATTAAAGTCTTTATTTTATATGACTGCTCCAGTTTTTTTATTAATTCAGAGAGTATAGGTAGTTGAATTGAGAAGAATCATATTTTGAACAATAAAGTAACATCTTTCCAAATGAATATTTTTCCTGAATATTTACGCAAGTGATTTTCCTGACTAATTTTGTTCTGTTTGTAACAAAAGTACCAACAGTTTCCACAAAAACACCTCGAAGATCAGCAGCTGAAAGGTAATTAACATTTGACATGAGTGAACAGGAAGGTGGAGAAGTTGGATACTTGGGCTAGAAACAATACCTGTAACACAGAATACATTTATAACCTATCTAAATCCAAAATGAAGAGGTTATCATCCCTGAAGTCCAAAGTGAAGTTATCTTAAAGATACAAGACAAACAAGAAGAAAGCCCCATACACACTTTCCAGACATAAACATGCTCCTGGATAATAGTACAGGCTGAATGAGGTCCCTGAATGAGCCTCTGATGAACATCGCCTGTAAACATAACAAATTCTCTAAGATTAAGACTACTCCAATATTTAGATGATAATCAGAAATGGGATGGTTTTGTGAAAGATTCCAGACAAACAAGTCTCAAAATGAAATTTTGGCACTAATATTTTTTTAAATATACACTAAAATGGGGTGCACTGCGACCAAAAACATGGTGTTCAACTGCCCTGTACTTTCAAGTCTGAAAGTGAATAAACTGACAGTATGTTTTGATTAATTTGGAACCAGCAAAACCAACCAGACTCTGCTTATCTTGGGATATGAACTTCTCAGGGCAAAAATGTTTCCTGTCATTTGTTTCTGGAGTAAGAGATAGAGACACTGTGTTCTGCAAAGGAAAGCTCCCTCACTTCTCACGCATGCCCTAGCTTGGCCAGACTTTTCCTTGCTGTTTGTTTTGGTGTTGATAGTAAAGCCATAAAAATACATGTCAAACTCACAAATCAGCGCATGAGAAAATGACTGTAGTACTACTGTAATAATAAATAAATACTACACTGAATGGTGGCCATTATTATGTACAGTTCCAATAATTAATTCATGGATCAATGCTCTCTTCTGAAGGTTATCCAAAATTGTAAGCAGGAGGCCTAGACCAGTGAGGCAATATTAAAAGGTCAATGCTAAAAATCTACTGTTTTTTCAAACATACCACATAGTTTAAAATGGGCTACTGCAGCTTCTTTCTATTTAGCAAGCAAAATATATTTTGGTTATCACAGAATGAGTAGGAATTTCTAAGGCAGAATTTGTAAGCCATCAACATTATAGTTTGTTGCCATGTGGAATATGTCAGCTGCTTCCCACTCGGGTATCATGTGTCTGCTGAGGGAATGAGGCATGTACAAAAATTTGGAGAAACAAAAATTATAGAATAATATTTAATAGACAGTCTTGTATCAAAAAGAGTTGTCAAAGAGGGGCAACTAAACAGCCAGATGACAGTACACACAATGTTAACAAAGGAAATAGGCTGGTTGAAGGTGTGTCTTTCAACCTTGAAGTTCCAGAATTTTTTTTCAAATTGGCACATTAATAAATTTCTTGAATTAAGAGTTTCACCAGTTTGATTTTCTCTGGGTTGATTGTCCATTACTTGTCAGTTGTTCATCTCAGACAACATATATAACAGCTACAAGATCAGACCAGCCAATTTGTAACATGGAAAATCAAAAATTATCCTATGTTAGAAATGCAGTACTAGCAAAACAAGATCAAATCAATGCATGACAAGGGCAGCAGTTAAAAAGAACATACAACTTTAAAGAATCTGTAAGTTATAGTAAGTATTTCTTCAATATAAGTTTCCCTATTGCGTTTCAATTGCTCATTTAAAGAGCAGATAGTGTTACATAATTCTTCACTAGAATGAATTTCCAAATCCAATTTCAAGGACGTGAGTTACAAGTAAATACCTCCTTGAATTTAATCATTTTGTTCAGTCAGTGGACTCCTTCTTAGACAAAAAAAAAAGCCATGTTCCTACAAATATCCCTTTTAATCTGTTTAAGAAGCTCCATTGTAAGACAAAAGTCATCTGCCCTGCCCTGTGTTTAGTCACACTCATGTCTCTCTCACTCATTCTGAACAGCCCTGACTTCTCTCTAACCTCAATGCTCATACCATGGACAGCCTGAAAAGCCTCACATGGGACCCTGGCACTTCTCTAAGGCCCCCAGATAAGCAGTGACTGCCTGCACTCAGGATTCCGAGCTTTAAGCACGTGCATATTTCACTTCCTCGGGAGGGCGAAATAGCTTTATTTGGACTTAATTTTTTTCTCTCCAATTTAATGTGTTACTCTCCTAAAGCCTGTAGGCATGTGGATGTTTCAGGCAGATGATTTATGGGGAATAAAAAAAAAAAATCAACCTGAGATAGCAGGTGTCAAATCAGAAAAACCATACTGGACTTTCCTCACATTTTCCAAGAAGGAACAGAGGCTAAATTTTCCAATTGTCACATAATATTTGTTACTAAATGCAATTCTATGTAATTATGGGGACCTTCTAGCAAGTCCCAGATGAGATTTGGATTGAAAAATGTTTGAGTTACAGATACCGCTACAACCCACACTCCTAACAATGATTAACTTTTGACAGCTAGATTCATTTGAATGTATTTTTAAACAAAATTGAAGAAAATTCTAATAATCTTCTACTTTTTTATTGTTGTTAAAGTTAGCCAGATTTTGGGTTTGTTTGTGTATTTTCCTGTATTTTTAAGAACACTTTAACAAACAGTCAACTGGAAAGAAAAGTTTCCTCCAGTACAGTCAAGAAAAATACTCTAGTCATAGCTTACGTTATTTTTTAAAAAATCAGGTTTCCCTACAGGAGTGCTGGAATAGCACTCAGATCTTAGGTCTGCCACTGTAATCGTGTAGCATTTGTGTAAAGAGGAAAAAAAGTTTTCCAGTCTCGCCTGCAGGGTGTGTGAAATGTTCCACAACAGCTGCATTACAGTGAGCTGTTCTTCACTCCTGGAAGTGAGGGTGACTGGAACAAGATGACTGTGAATTATGTGGATTTGTTCATGACCAAAATGCAAACATTTCCCATTATTATAGTAACACATGCATAAATAAATCCCAGCGTAACATACAGCAGTACAATACTACTCAAATTTGAGGAAATCTATCATCTCCAAACACAATTTTACCAGAATGAACTTCAGTAACAGATAATCAAATACAATCTTAGTTGTTACCTTATTATTGTTTTTTTTAAAAAACACCCCAAAAAGGCACTTTTTTTTTTGAGGGAAAGGTTTCACTAATTTAAATTATATTTTTCATCATAAGTTTTTTTAAGGGATATTTATTTCACTGTCTGCATGACACAACTTCCCTTACTAAATGCAATTTCTATTAATTCTGTATTGATAAAATGAAACTTTTTTTTTTTTTACCTATGCTTCAAACTGTTTTGCAATTAACTGAAATCCTCAGTGAACTAATAAAACAAAGTGGAAAGCCTAATTTTAAAACTGATACAAAAGCTAGAATACTGAAATCAAACACAATTAAGACCTTTTCAGAACAATAGCTGAATTCTACATAATGTATTTCAAATATTCTGCTAAAAGGATGGCCTGACAAGTAATAAATGTGCAGATGTACAATGTAAGCAGTTTCATTTTAGAACAAACCACTATTAAAAAAGCAGTTTTCCCTAAGGGTTTTGCATTGCTTTTGGGTTGATTTTTTACTTCTTCAACAGTAGATGGCATTCCAAGCATCTCCTGCAGAAAGTGCTTTCATAGATGCTTGTACTGTCACCAGCTGCTATAGTGAAATATGTAACCGCCGGGCTCAGCTGCTAGAAGGTGAATTAAATAGAAATTAATTTTAACTCTGTAATTAATTTAAATTCATTGGTAATTACTTTGTGCGTGATATGTTATTTTGCCTGTAAAATAACAATTTTATAACATTATTATCTCTAAGATATCCACCAGGTGAAAATTGTATACACTAGAGTGCTTAAAAACTACACAGCAGACAGTAAGTTACTATTTCTCAGACATTTAATTGCACAAAACGGATGCAGATTTTTTCCAGACTGCAGGCAATCCTAGAGAAGGACTACTTGCAGAGGATACAGCAGAACCAGAAATAACAAATGTCATGAATTTGTTCTTGCTCTCTTCAAAAGCAGCCTTACAGAGAGCCCTTTGTGGGGCAGATTTCTGTCCTGCCCCCCCTCCCACAAGAAGCTCTGGATCACTGTTGGGTAATAAACAGGGGTATTGGCAGCATGAGATTTCATCAGTCAGACTGTCTACCCAACAGCAGGAAAAATACAAAAAGGAAACACACCTTCTGCTATGAAAACAAGATTAGAATCTAAGATTGAAACAGGAAATGAAAAACCAGGAAGGGAAAAAGAAATGAGAAATACAAGAGTAATGTAGAGACTATTCTATATAAATTTTGTAATAATACTTTCAAATAGTCAGTTTATCAAGAAATCATTAGTTCTTGTTGATTTGTTGTTACTGTTCATATAAGTCTTGAGAGTTAGAAAACTCTTATTATTAAATGAATTTAATATTTTCTGAGGGAATAATTTCTATATTATTACATTACATTGTGTATATATATAAAATATATAACAATATATTGCATATTAGTTATTGTATATTATAATATTGTGTTATTATACTATTATTAATGTCTCTTCTATGAGAATAAAACATAAAATACTGGTTTCTTCCCGAGAATATATTTAGTTGAGTAAAAATATAAATGGGAATACTTTTAGATCACTTCGAATTTCTATTCACATATTCTACAGAATTTATTAATTTATATCTGGAAATCAGTGGAAATTACTGTGATATAATCTCATCTGTCTGTGATGTAATCTCTCTGACTTAGTGAGATAAATACAATGCCCAGTTTACATCCTGCTGAAAGAACACAAAAGTGGTTTTCTTAATGAACAGATGTTGTCTGGTGATTCACTTGATGCACAGAAGAGCTAGAAACATATATAGAATATTATTATAAACTGTCTGCATGACTAGTTATAGTAACATGGTTTACAATAGTAGAAATGTTCTTTTCCATTGGTTTTATAAGCCTGAATATCAATGTTCCCTCAAGAAATCCCTCAGTGTGTCTTTTTTTCAGAATAGTTTCCTATTTCTATCTACGCGTCTCTTTTTATCAGCACTCTGGTGGGGTTTGTTTGCTGTTTTCACCTTTGGAACTCACCAATTTTTTCTAGATTTTTTTTCTGACTTTTTTTCAGCATGCCCCTGTCTTGTATTCATTGCCTGAGTAAGACTCTCCTAGTCTGAGGAGTTTATTTAAGTTGATAATTTTTGTGCATATTATTATTTCTTGTGTTGTTCAGATGTATTTGCAAAAAGCTGTATCATGGAAGCCAATTAAACTGGAGTGTTGTACTTGCTATAGTGAGCAGAGTTCAGGCTCAGAAGATGAACAAAATCCAATCGTATGAGCACAGCCAGATTTGAAACTACTGACAAAGTTGCATTCATTCCACTCTCTACACTTAAACCCTCCACCTTTAGAGATTTTAAAACTGGTATTCGAAGAATAATACCTAACGAAATAACACATACAAAAGAAAAAAGAAAAACTTTTGCAGAACCCGTTGGTGAAATTAATCTTTAACAATTTTTACTTTTTTGGCTCAGAATTAAAATTCTCTGAAACATTTTCCATATCACAAATTGCACACTAAGCAGAAGCTTAAAAGCATTTCAATGATCTGCTATAAAAATTAATTAAAATTATTTCTTTCAATCTAAGATGTAAGGGCCTCTGATAAAAAATCCCTAGCCTCTCCAAAATATCTTGTCTTGGCTGAGAATGCCAATAGTTTTAAAAGCTAAAGTTATATTAATCATTAAACTACCATAGTAATTTTGATTCACTTTCATTAATTCCTGCCACATATAATTCTCTGTGGTGGCCAATGGCCGAATCCAAGACATTTGTTGGTTGAGGGAGTTGTGGTTTTACTGAGTCTATGAAAATCTTGCTCTTTTGGGTCCATTGGATTTGCCATTCCAGAGTACAATGCAGGTTGATCAATCAGGCCGTACTGAATTTCAAGGCCATAGTAACATCATACATTTATTTTTGCTTTGGGTGTTAGTTTTCTTCAGTGTCTTTCTACAGGTTATTCAGCAAAGTGGTTTAATAACCAATGAAAAAATCCCTTAAATTTCATCTCTCTCAGAATTAAGAATGAAATGAGAATCTGATCTGTGTAACTATTCCCATTGCTCAGTGAAAGCAAAATATCTACTCTCTTAATAGGCTCCAGGAAAGAACTCTGGACTCAAAAAATGTGAGAGCAAAATCAAACAAAAACTGTACTACTATTTAGTAAATTCTGTGTTTATTGGAACTTCTTTTATTGGGTTTCACATGACTTCCATTCATACATAATTATAACTATTCCTCTGAGCAAATTATCTAACCTTGGAGATCTTATATAAATTATAGTTTAAATCAATAGAAGTAGTTAAAACATTTCTTTTTCTTCTTCTTCTGGTTCAAAAACACTTCATAGTGGTTCCTGCAAGTATTACATACTTTTCTATAATAATCAAAATTCTCTCCCAGAATGATGAAAAACTTTGTGTGATTATTTTTAACATAGATTTCTGAAATCAAATACAATATCACTGAAACTGTAACAATCCTACAGCTTTCTGCCTG
The DNA here is from genome assembly GCA_013396735.1 of Grallaria varia. Classification (NCBI taxonomy): domain Eukaryota; kingdom Metazoa; phylum Chordata; class Aves; order Passeriformes; family Formicariidae; genus Grallaria; species Grallaria varia. The sequence continues at coordinate 552,550 of VWZG01001036.1, read as the reverse complement.
ACTTTACTTCCTTCTCAACTTTTACTAAGATTAACTTTCCTAGTCAGGCTGCAAAAAAAATCTTTTCATCAGGTGCCTAGGTTGGTAACCTCTAAACCTTTTCACCACATACCAGTGAAAATTTTAAGGGTACAATTCAACATTATACTCTAATGAGAAATATCATATTCTCTCCACAATTATCATTTTGATGCTGACTCAATACCCAAACCTCCTGAAAAGATGCAATGTCTCTTGCATGATGCTATAAAGTAGAACCTGGAGTTTGCTCCCTTTGTTTTCTGTTTCCTGGGAATAAATTTAGGAACCAATTAAGAACCCAGAACCTTCTCCCTGAGATACATCTTGTGTGGAACACTCACTACTTCTTTGTAAGAATGATCGGTTTGGGATTCCAGAAGCTCAGGGTTGGCCACAATATCTTAAAGGCACTTGTAGTACAGGGAAGACAGAACCAGAAAAAGCAAACTTCAGGTCCCTGAGATCTCACGTTCAGAACTACACCTGTACGAGAGGCACAAACAGAACGCTGCCCATATAAATACTTACTCAGTGAGCATCATTCCTCATAAACATATGTTATTCAAACTCTCCTCTGAACAGAAGTTTGAAATGTTTAGTAACAGAATTCTGCATAGTGGCTTTGAATGATCATTTAACTCCTAAGTCTTTATTGTAATGCAGACACTCATTGTTCACATTCCTAGCTAATTACAGGCATTCATTCGCCTCTGTTTGCAATTAGGGTACTTTTAAAATGAACAGAACTGCCATCCATGAAGACACTAAATATAAATGATAATTAGTAAACACAAAGTGACATCAAAACCAGCTCAGACAATAGTCCTGTGATTTAAAATGTAGCACATGCTAAACATCCTTGAAAAACTCACTAGTTAACACATTTCGCAGAGCTACAACACCAGCATCAATTTTTTAATAGGGAGGATGAAACTAAATTGTGTAAATTCAGTATTTCCTTATACCTGTGCTGGTAGATAAATGAGAGGTAAAGGCAATCTACAGAAAACAGGTTTTAAAGTGATTCTCAAGTTTGTATACTAGTGCATTTTTATGCTGCTTTTTTGTAACGGCTATACTCACACCTTTCTTCTGAGGAAAAAGGTACATCCACTTTTGCTTAAAGAGACAGTGAGAGAGAGAAATGTACTTCATACATGGAAAACCTACCCAAAACCAACAAAAGGATTAGACTTTTTAAAATTTCAGACATTAAAGGTGGAAGGATGAGTTTACTATGTTTCAATCATAGTTATTCTCATTAGTCATTGTCGATCCCAAGCACAAGTCCAAAACACTCAGTTGTGTGAGAGGCAAATGTGCAAACAGTGCATTGAATAGCTTAATATCTAACAAAATTAGACCTTTTGTGTTGTCTGTATCTCCCAACCTGCGAGTTAAGCTCAATACTTCTTGTCCCATCATCTACTCTGGGCATGAATAACAGAAGTCTCTAATTTCTTTGAAAATCTTTAAGTCCCTCCCAGTCTGCTGTCCAGGGCATGTTTTCTAGAGATCTCACCTGGACTACTGTCAACTTACCCACTGCTGTTTTGAGCTGCAGTTTTCAAAAATAGACACATTCCAGATGGGCATTTAGTGGTGTTCATTAGAACTGAACAATTGCTTCACGGTTTTGTAGGACATTGCAACGTTTATGCAACCTACGATGGCAAATGCCCTTTCCATAACCACGTGGGTGATTTACATTCATGTTCAGCATAAAAGGCAGTTCAGAGCCTATTATTGCACTTGGGATTTGCTGCCTAGTCAGTAGCTAATTTCGAATTAAATGTATGATTTCATGTAAGCATAGTACTTACTGAATTATATTCTTGTTGTATATCATTCAGTAGTTTTAGACCACATCTCTAATTTCTCAAAATTGTTTGAAACTCTTTTCTAACATGCTTGTAAGTACACTCTGTTCCATCATTCTAAACATTAGTGCATGTGCTTGACGACTTCATTCAAGTTTCATTTGGGACATCTTTCTGTTTAGACAGAAAACCATCCATAGATTATAGGTAAAACTTTCTGGCTTATTACTCATGGGTACATATTACAATTATACTGTAGTTTCTTCTGTATCACCTGCCCTGGCTTGCTTTGGAATATGATTTTCAAGATGATATTGAAGCCTTCATAAAGTCAAGATATGTTATCTATTGCTGCTTCTCTGTATATATATATAGCTGATATTCTGTTGCAGAATTAAATTAGAATTTTTTGTCATGATTTGTTCTTGATAAATCCACATTCACTGTTATTCATCTCTTTTTTTACCTTCTAGATACTTATAAAAACTTGGCTTATTTCTTCCACTGCTTTTCCTGGAATTAAAGTAGGCTGATTCACTGCTAATACTCTGTTTCTTCTTCCACTCACACCACCCCCACTTTTTGAAAGGGGATTCTGTGTTTGCTTTTTTCTAGTCTTCTATAAGAGCATATCCAGAAAAAGAGATTCCATTAGATTTTCTAAACACTCAAAATAGCTTAGAATAAAATCCAGGAGACCTAACTAATTAGTAATCTTATTGTTACTTTTTGACTTACAAATACATTTAAAATCACCATTTTACAGACAATCTTAGCATCTCGGCTAATTAAAGTACTACTTCAGCCAATAGAAACAGAAAACTACTTTCTAAAGCTCTGTATATTCAGATCATTTAGTCTGAATATAACCAAAGTCTAATGTTGACCTTCTGGATCAAAACAAGGTGTAGACCAATTTTGAAATTTTTCTCATTCCCATTCCTGAAAAAAAAAGGCAATAGTCCTTTGTAGGTACTAAATGCTCCCTCTGAAAACACCTGTATTAACAAATAAACAAAACTGAAAACTGTTTAATACTTTCGGGCAGCAGAGTCTTGGAAAACAAAATGGTTTCCTACTAGTAGAGAACGTTCTTCTATCATAGCCCTGCAAGGCCTGTCTGTAACACTGTTTGCCTGTATCAAACATTCTATATTTTTTTTAGCTTAATTTTTTCTCTTAAACTTTGTTTTTTTAGCTTTATTATTCCCCCAAGATTTCAGCATTCTTAGTCACAGCTGAATTCTTACTGGAAGACGTGACCCTGATGGAGAATAGAAAGTGAGCAGAGATACGGATGTGCTTGTCACAGCTGCAGAAACAACATGTCTTGAAACTGAGCCTTACTCAGAGCCTCGACCTTTTCATACAGAAAATAATACAATACACTTATTTTTCCCTTTAAAAGAGACATCAGGACATAAGTAGGAAACTGAATCGCAAAATTCATGAAAAGTGAATTTCATTCAAAAATTTACATAAACCTTCCTTTCCGAGCAATGTACAGTAAAAGAGAGGTGAAAATGGCCACCACTATCAAAGAGTTCAGAAGAGATGGGCAAGAATGACTTGAGGATTGGGGAAATGTGACACTCGAGCTCAGGATTTTTTAACCTTATTGTAAAAGTGGTAAAATCAGTATCTTATCAATTTTCTATGTACACAAGACCCAGACACTTTAAAAGACATTTTGACTGTGAAATTGGTTCATTTTCTCTTCCACTTTGGCACTCTAGCCCCTTGATCATTCAAAGGCTACATATATTAGTTTGTAACTAGGCTCCTTCTGACTGAAGCAAGCTGTCATCTTGATGCAGAAAAAGCAGCTGTGAATGAGAAGATAATACAGATTGGTCTGCACAGTGAATGCCAGTACCACCTGGCTCGGAAGCGTGGGCTTGTTTCCTAATGCATATAGAAGAATAGCACTGATATAAACTGAAAAATCTATTCTCAAGGAGGAGAAGTTTGGAAGGGAGAGTGGGGATTAGAACAAAAATGAAAATATTGAGAGTTGTTGTTTTTAAACATTCAAACATTTTACTCATAACAGTAGTCAAACTCTCAGGTCAATATTGGATGTAGTTCTAAATATGCTCTATTTCAACCTCATGATCTTGAGCTTGACGCAGTAATTCCTCAAAGTGATCATACTACATATGTGAGGTAATCAGACCATAATGGTCTCTCCTCTGACTAAAATCTACTTAACCACTTTTCTCTTCTCTTACTATAAACTGAGAAATTTTCCTCCGTGTGAATCTAAACATGCAGCCTTTTTCAACTGATCATTCCCTCTAATATGTCATCATCTACATCCTAATCATAAATTATTAACAACCATCTAACTGAAAAGTGAGCTATATTTGAAATTAACATTATGTGAGTACTTTTTACAGTTACCTAAACTTTTTTAAAATTATAAATAACAACATGCATTGAAAAGAATAAAGGTTGCATTCTATGCATGAGGTATATTTTAAGTTAATATAATGCCACCACAAAATTTAGAGCTATTTCAAATGTATATTATATAGCTGATTTTTCAGCAGCTATGAATAATACTATCTAAAAATATATGGGGGTTTATGTGTCCATTTTGATCATGAACTATCAAAACAAATTTCTGTAGTTTGCAGAGCCCAAACTATGGAAGTCTGTTTTTTAATTTGCCTAAAAATATTTTATATCAGCCCCTCTGATAGTAGCTTTAACACAAGCATGCCCGACCCTGCCCACAAAAATGCAGTATTATCTCACTGGCTGTGTTGACTAAAAATAATAGCACCGAGCAAAAAAAAAACTAACCGTAAGACTATAAAAATCCAAAATCCCTCACTTCAGAAAGAGAAAATAGCAAATTCTTCCAACTTATGTGAAAAGCAATCATTTATGTTTTGGAGAACTTGTATAGAGTGGCTTATAATGCAGCTCAGAGATCATACCTGGAAGAGAAACACTTTGAAAACGGAAGTATGGAAGCAATCTGTTTTCTGTACAAACTACAAGCACTCTAGACTGACCTATAAAAAGCATATAAAATTACTACCTAATTAATTACACAATGTTTCTCACTGCTACTACAAGGCTGCAGAAAAACACTGATTTGCAAAATATTCTTAGATAAGAAAGTAGTGATAGAAGTACTCTGCCATCTTCCACGGTTCTCAGAAGGAAATAGCAAGCCCTTTGGATTTCAGTAAAAAGGCATTCTATAAATAAAATTTATTTATATCTCTGCAAATAAGCACAAGAGTTGCACTGATCATGGCTTTAGAAATCTTGCTTAATTTTTTTATAATGCTTCACAGCCCAGCATCTGGATGTGCTGATTTTTATTACTTATAGCGATAGCAAGATCTCCTCAGGAATGAAGAACAGCTGGTGGAAGCTGAACCAGAAGTGAATGGGCACAAGCGACCACTTTGAAATGTTTGTACCTCTTTGTTGTTGAACATCTTTATTCTCAAACTGTTACATCAATCACATATTCAAGAATTCTCTTGGAATTCCTCCTGACAATGGCCTACCACACAGCACCTACAGCAGTTTTCTCCTTTCCTAGCTTGACAGGAGATTCCATTTCATCTTTATGGATGCCTGTATTTATCAGATGCCATTATCATTACCTATCACAACCACAGTAGTGCAAAATTCCTCAGCAAAAAGCCATCAGCCATTATCCAGCTCCCACCTACATTTTTCCACCATAAGTACTGTAGCCTAGTTTTCTACTCTCTGCACTGATTTGTAACAGAAGAGAGCACTGAGTGGGACCTTTCAATTCTTATGTTCAAAATGCTCAGCATCTTGTGTCCAAATGTCCAAGATAAAGATCACAGTCAACAATTTCACTCATTGGACAAAATAATGGTTTTAATCTACAGCAATGGAGACAGAACTTTTCCACAACAATCCTCCACTCCGCTCCTAAACCATCCTGTCTTTTGTTGTAGGTGCAAGGTGCGCTGATCTCACCTCTACTAATATGACACTAAGCAATGTACATATTTTAAAAAAAAAAAAACCTCCATGTTAAAACAAACTCTGCTATCTGCACATGAAATTCCTCCCCCAGGGAAAGAATGTGAGAGAACAAACCAGAAGTAACAGATGTTAGTCATGTCATTTAATGCATGACTGAAAGACTAAAGATACTATGCTGATGAGGACAACATAAGAACCTCTGCAGAACTGAATGGGATTAGTACTTCAGTATCTATTGTTAAAAATGAGGGAAAAATACAAAATAAAAACAAAGACAGTCCTCTTTTTCACATTTAATTAAACAGCAACCAACAAATACGCCTCATAACTTCTAATTTGCTGTAAAGCCTGTCAAAACCCCAGAAGACTGTGATTCAAAATGAACATTAAATCAGCCACACACACCATAATACTGTGGTCAGACATACTGATACTAATAATACTCTTTGTGATATCTTGTATTGTTCCTGTGTAGGGTTTCAGGAACTCAAAGGGGAGACTTCATCATAAACATTACATAAACTGTTTACTGAAACCACAAGTGAATATCAAAATTCTTATAATCGCATTATTAAATATAGATACTGTTACAGCAGGGAGAAAAATTATTGTGGACTCAGGCTGTCTTTAACCAAAACAGGATATTTGTTCTGTGCATCACTGACACTGCTTTGAAAAAAGTTATAATTAAAATATATAAAAGCTACATCTAAAAAAACCCATACAATAATTGTATTTATTGGCAGTTACTTAAAACCTCAGAGTTCAACATGACCTTCAATCAAAAGAGCACTTAAATTTTAAATGTGTTTAAATATCATTAAAAATATTTTAAAGATGCTAGCCATATTCTTAAATACTAGTGGAAGTTAAGAAAATTACCAAAGCAGGTGGTTAAAGAAGAAAAAAATGTATAATATCAAACATATCTCTGGAATGGTCAGTGTAGTCTTTTCTGTTAGGAAATTTCAGAAGACAGGAACTGTAAGCTATTTTCTATAAAATGGAGCGGAATAGCAGCATCTGTGAGGACACTGTTACAATTAATGTATTTTATCGTAAATTGCCATCATGATAATTCTACAAAAATATATTCTGGTCAGAATGTCAATGACTACTTAAAACTTATATGTCTCTTTAAATATAAGTTAATTGATTGTGGATACTGTAAGCCATTTTTAAAACAAACAAAACACAAATTCATTATCATTCATCCTGCAGGAAAGAAGGGCAAATGCCCAATATTCATTCTTGGAAGGAACCCTATCCTAGGATTCCTAGACCTGTTTACAATTGATAGTTTAGGTATTTTCGCACTCAGAGACAAAAAGCTTATTGCAATAGCCTTAGACTTTCCAGGTTTCTTGTTTAAAAATAACAGCACTATCTTATACATGTCTGAGATTTCTTGCTGTATCAGGGACATATCCATATGCTGTGGCCATAATAAAGGCATAGATGTCAGGCAAGCAAATACACAGGTCTTAAGGCACAGCTAAATCAGCATTCAAGAAACAGTTATATTTCTAAGAAAAACAGTATTTTTCTGCCTTATGATATCAGGTAGAGGCCACAGGCACGGCCCTTCATCCACTTTTCTGTTAAAAGCCCATAGATACAGCAAGAGCTGGAGAGATCTCTTTCCAAATTAGTTGAAGATCACGCTCAAAGACTGCAGATATTTATGAAGGTGCCTAACTTCACACAAGTATCAGCACAGACAAGGACTAATGGCACGATTTACCAGCTACTGTGCTGCATTCTTGTGAGACCTGACTTTTTAGGGTTTAGCCCAAGAAAATTAAATTATGCATGAAGTACAATTAATGAAGTTAATTATCCTCAAAACCAAATCCAGACACCTGAACATCTGACAAAGAAACTTTATAGATCTAGACAACAGAAGGAAAAGGACACTGTTCTTCTGAACTTCGGTCTCTTCCATGAATTTGGGTACCTGACTGAGCCCTTTACACAACCGAAGTTTGAAATGACATGTACTAGTACCACGAACTGTCTTTTCACAGAATACTTTTGGAGAATTCAGTATCTAACTAAACAGATCCATTCACATTATACACATGATCTTTTAGATAATAACTTGTCTGACCAGAATTTAATGTAATGGGATAGAAATCCAGATTTTTTACACTCTCAGATGAAGTCTGTACTTGTAGGCCTACAGATGTAGTCCCATCAGACTTTTCACCCAATTCTTGTAGAAGGTGTGAGTCGCAAACATCCTGGGTGGAAAGTTATGGAACATATCCTACTGGAAGACATTTCCAAGCACTGGAAAATGCAAACACACTTGAAGTACCTGGTTGCCATCTCTGATGAGATGACTGTCTGTGTGGAGAAGTGAATATAAAGACTAATGACCTGGTGTCCATGGCATACGCCTAGACAAACTGGGCAGAGATGGGCCGGACAAGCAAAAGAAAGACTGGCTGTACTGCCAGGCTCAAGGCATAGTGAACAGACAACTGGAACTAGTAATGTTCCCCCAGGATCAATCCTGAAGTAAACACTGTTTATTATCTTTATTAACAACATGGATGTTCTTCATCAGCATATTGTTTATGGATGATACCAAATCAAGGGATCAAGGGAAATCTGTCAGTATATCTGTCAAGGAGGGCAGAGCTACTATGCAGAAGACATCACAAGCCTAGAAAAATGGCTAAAACGAACACTATGAATTTCAGCAAAGTCAATTGAAAGTACAGCATCTTGGAAGCACATCACAGCCCAACTAGTTAGCAAGCAGCTTTGCCGAAAAAAGAAGGAATCTCTAGCAGAGAAGACGAACAGGAGTCCTTAGTGTGCCTTGCAGCAAAGGCCAATCATATCCTGGGCCATATTAGTAGTTTAGCCAACAGGTTGACAGAAATTATTTTTCTTCTTTATTCACACTTTTGAAATCAAATATGGAGTGCTGTGACCAGTTTGGAGCTTTCCAGTGAAGGAGAACCACTGACACACTGAAGTAAGCGCAGCAGAGAGCCACCAAGATGGTCACAGATCTGGAGCACATGATGTACAAAAAGACACTGACAGGCTAAATAGTGCTTAAGAAGAGACTAAGGCCATGCAGAAGTCAAGATGGAGCCTCTTCTTGGAGGAGCACAGGTATAGGTCAAGAAGTGGCAGACAACTTGGAACATGGGAAACTCCAAATACTCATAAATAAAATATATTGTATTTTTGAGGGTGATGATATACCAGAAGAGGTTGCCCAGACAGAATGTGGACCCCGAGTCCTTGGACATGTTCAGAATTCAATTAGTTCTTTAACAACTTGGCCTACTTTATCTTGCTTTGAGCAGGACCACTAAATGACCTCAAGAGGTCCCTTCTAACCTGCGTGACCTAATGATACTGAATTATATGAAATGGTCTTCTGTTGTTTGGGCTTGTATTCTGACCACCTTCTTTCATTTCCTCATAAAAGTATGTTTTATGACAGACTCAAAACCATAGGTATTCATAAGGTGAGCCTACTGTATGTCTGGTCATGCTCAGAAAGAGTTTAGGATCTTTCTGACTGTTTTTTTTATTATGACAAACTGAATCTTCTGTTTCTTCATGTTAAGATACTTCTGTGCACATGCTAAGGCCCAAACTTAGACATGCACTGAGCTTTAGAACAAATACCCAATTGCATGGCAATAGTTAGGGGTAGGTCAGAAGATAAATTTCTTAGACATATGGATCTTTTATATATTCCTAAGATCGTTAGTAACTTTACCAATTTTAGAAATTATTCACTTTACTAAAGTTAAGCATGGCTATTTGAGGCAAATACACTAATTGTTCATTACTAGTATCAGTGTTGTTTTGATTCTATTTCAAACAGTAATGGCCCATTCCCCAAACAGCCATCAGCTCCACTTTTTTATATTACATTTTATTCTGTCATCATTCATTACACTGTCCATTCATTTCCAAATTGTAATACAGTTTACAAAACCAGACAATTTAACCTCCATGAAGAAGGATTCAAAGAAGCTTCTAGACAAATAAGATTTGCCCATTGGCTAAAAGATAGATAAGTACTAGAGCAAAAAAAGAAAATTAATTACAATTTTCATTTAGGTACATACTGTCCAAAAGCAAGAGGCAAAGTATCACCCTAGCTTTGTCGTCTGTAAAGCTGAAACAGCAAAATCTACTTATGTTCCATTTTTGAGATTGTTGAACTTATTACAAAATGTGCTAGCTGTAAAAAAAATTAAATAGGGTAATAAATATTTGTACTGAATGTACAAACACAGTTCCTGTATTTGTTCTTACCTAAAGCAAAACGCATTTAACAAGTAACTATATCAAGCAACACGGCAGGTGCGTGACAGATGCCATTGATCCTTCTTTGTTTATTACAGAGCAAGCTGTCACTACATGACAAAGTGAACATAACGCTCTCAGAATCATTTAAGTTGGAAAAACCCCTTAAGATCATACACTCCGACCATTAACCCAGCACTGTCAAGTCAAACAGGCATTTCCTCTTCTTCAGTTCACAGAAGTTCACAGCAGTTATCTAAGGAGTTTCAACTACTGTACAAAAGATGCCTTCCTTGCTAACAGAAAACAAGAGACTTACAAGTCAAACAGCTGTCCCAACATGAAAAGTCATTCAAACCTGGGGACTAAAATAAATGGGCAAATGAACCATGCTCAGGACAGCTGGATAAAATTCATGAGTGTGTTTCATGACTTTTCCAATTGGCCAAAATTTTTTAAAACTATGTGCACACACTAATACACATTTGGAAGACAAGATTCTCTGATGTGTGTTGATAAAAGAAGGAGTACTGGCTATTATCAGTATTTCTTTTTAGTTTTACAACAAAAGGAGACAAATTCTGCTAGTACTCACACCACAAAGTTCAATATCCAAAAATAAGGGGAAGATACAGAAGACTAGCTATGTTTCTAACTAACTCCCATAGCCAAAGTTTTTATCACAGACTACTACAAAAATTCTACAATCTGTTATACAGAAGTTACACCATATGGTCATAATGACACCTCTTTAGGAGGAGCTTCTCATAGCTGGAAAATCAGTGACTGAACATTTTAACTCTGAAATATTACAACCCATGCTGAATTGAGTTTACGACAACTTGAAACTTTTTGAGTAGAACTGACTAGTAGGAGCAATTTTATATTTCTTTGTGAAGAGGAAAACTAAAATTAAAAAAAAATCTTAACTATGTCACACAATGACACTATTTCCCTAGCATTATTTTTTTGATTTAAAAAAATCAATTATCTCCTAAAATAGCAAGCCATTCTTAATTTTCAAGATGATTTAGTTATGACATACAAATAGAGTGACTTTTCACTATGAATTTAANAAAAAAAAAAAAAAATCAGCACAACTATTTCCCTCTAAATGTTTGGTTGAACTCACTTCTGAATGTCTTCAGTTCCACTAAAATGTACTTCTTTTTTTTCTTTAAAATTTTTTATAGTACAAAATGGAAATCAGCAAAAAAATTGAACAACCCCACTTTCCGTAAGCAATTATTACACTATATATAATTAATGTACGTGTTGTTTTATTCTTCCTTTACCTTTACTGGTACAAAAGTAAAAAGAAGGAATTCTGAAGGCTAAAAGAGGTCATCTTGTACAATGCAAGCATGTGGTTTTCTCTGCCTTGAGCAGAAGATTAATGTGACCACTTAACTGATACAATGACAATTGTGGGGTTAAAAAATCCCCACAGCTTTCTAGATGTAAGACTGGTTTACAAACAGACCTGTCAAGATTTGAAGACCTAAATTTCAACTTAACCAGTTGGGTTATCGTATCGAAGATGCGATTCCTGAAGTCTCAGTTGTTCTGTCACTGTGCTTCACTCCTAATCAACTCAGGACACGATGACGCTGATCAAGAAGGAATCCTACTTTTGCAATAAACCAGCAATCTTGCATGTTGAATTACTATAAGGATTCTAAAAATGTCAAATGTCTTAGAACAATTCATATTGACAGGAAAAGATACAATAAGCAGAAAAAGCAAGTTAACAACTGTAGGGGGGAAAAAAACACCTTTCATTTCAAAAAAATACTTATCTCCAAAGGACAATGTGTTAATGATGCATGGTAAGCTAAACAGAGGGTCAGAAATGAGCCTTAAATGATGGGGAAATACTAACAAAAAATGGACTGTGTAGGATTATTTATTTAGTCATCGGACAATCTGCACCCCCTCATCTCCTGCAACCCTCTAACCAAAGCCACAGTAGCAAGCATTCGTTGGTCTGATCCTAAGAAATACCCCAGCCAGTCCAAAATTTTAATAAAAGTTGTCTCAAGTAGCTGCTTGGAAACAGAGAAAACTTTGAAGGCAAGACACTTAACCTGTCATTCCCTTCTTTGCCTTTGACTTGCTCTCGAACACATCCCACCGCCAGGAGCTCAGAAGTCCCCCCAGCTCCCGGCGCTCGTGGCTGGAGCACCCCCATGAGCCAGCGCTCAGTACGGCACCCGGCAGCGCACGCTCCACCCAACACCGCTTCGGGCTCTGCCTCTTCTGCTTCGTTTCCAGTGGGTTGCACATGAAAATTAGCACAAACAAACATCTTTTATCCTGCTATCTTTTCCCTTCCTTTGATGTGTGTTTTTCAGTAAAAGGAAGAAGAATCAAATAAACAAAGCTAAAGCCCATCTTGACTTGTTCCCTCCTTTTTCCTAATGGGACATCTAAAGAATGTCAGATGCTGTGAGGGAGAACTTTCTTTCTAAAAGTTCCCTAGCTAGCACGGAAAAATTAAGTGGTACTGTTAAGAAAAAAAGTGTCCTTTAGGATTTTACCTTTTTTAAATGTTTTCATTGTCTTTCTTCTTTTCCTATCACTTGAAAAAGACATTTTAGGAGATTTTTTTCATGGTCATCCTTTCCATAGGATTAAACAGGCCCATGTAGCTTTTCTCAAAACTTTATATTTCTTTTAGTAGTTCAGCAGTATAAAGCTATACTGTTAAACTATTTGCTGAACTCATTTATCACTTCAAAACTGATAGAGTATCACTCCTTTATCACAATGCAGCCAGTCTATTATTATTAATCTGCGCTCTGGTAGCCTCCCGAGTGTTAAATTTTACATGATGTATAAGACAGCATGACCTCTCCTACACCAAATCAGAATTTTCAACCACTAAGCAGAAAAAAAAAGACAAAGTAATCAATATACAGGTTAGTAATACCATATAGAGACAGGATGGGTAACCACGATGAGGTCAGTAGCACACCTTGCTAACTCAAGAAAAAGCAGCAAAATTATTAGTTTCTTTCTGTGCTTTAAACAGGCTGTGTGACTCACAGCTGAGATACAGCACTGCCCTCCTCACCAGGAGCCATCGGTGGGAAATGAACATTCCTGGTCTGCAGTCCATCAGGCACGTAAGCACATGCCAAGTAATACAGAGGTTCTGTAGTCACAGGCTGCTGTGGAGAATGACACTGACATGGGTTCTAAAAATAATAAGTGAGCAAGTCCATTGTTTTATTCCATGTTTACACCAATCGAGCTAGATGCACTCTTAACTTCAAATCTGATTATACCTGCTTCACTTAGCATTTTAAAAAGAATCCACTCACTACTGTACTTACCACTTTTTCTCTTTGTAATCCTTAATAATTTATGTATTGCATACAAACAGCAAAGCAGACTTTCCTACCTATTCTCAATAAAAACTAATTTCTGGACATAAAAACGTGTTGAATGCACACTTGAAAACAAATTGAAATTTTCTTTTTATGACTTTACTTATCAATTCTGTAATATGTGAGGAATACTATGTTTGCAGTATAAGTGTACATTCACAGAAAACAGCCTTCTGATTCTCCCACAAATATATTTACAGGGGGGAAAAAGTATTCCTTTACGCTTGGGAGTTGTTCTAGAGTTCTCCCAGTGCTGCCACAGAAAAAGTAAATTTTTGTTAACAAAGTAAATTTTTTTTTTAAAGTTAAAATTTCTGTCCTAATATGTTTTCTCTTTGTTTTTAAGTCACATACTGACTTTAATAAATACATTTTAAGAATTTTCACCTCCATTAAGATATCCAAAATAACATTTTTCTGACAATGAAACAAATTTTATTTCAATTTACTGACCAATTTTCCACTGTGCTATATTTTACGCTACTTTTAACCTCTATTCATTTTTAGGAGAATTATTTACCAAAATTTCTTTTACTGATACATGAATTTGTACATGATGAAGATATAAGTGAACAAAAAAACCCATTAATTTAATTTAAAATTCACAGGATTTAAAGTGTAGTGACTACGAAGCAGCAAGGTCTTGTTTCAGGGGTTTTGGTTTGTCTTCTTTGCATTTGGAAAGGTGGTAGATTCAACCACATGTATGGAAGCCCATACTGTCATTTTCACTTAGCCATTTTTCAAACATGATGTCACGATGGTTTCCCTTTAGCCTCCTCTTTTCTCATACACTGTACTAAAGGCTTAGTATTTCATACACAGAGCATCAGCTTCCATATCCTAACAAGTGTAAAGTTAATCTTACTGAGTGTTTAGAGTAGATTATTGATTTTATTTTTAGCAATGTGTATGCCATACTTTGTCATAAGTTGTTTTCCTATGGTAAGAAACCAAAATGAATCAATTAAGATGCCACAATTTAAAATAACAAAAAAGTATAAACACACATAGGCATTCAGGTGGGTATAGGTTAATGAATATTATTCTTTATTAATAGACAAGGATGACCGTGCACTTCCCATTAGAAAATACTGGTTTCAATTCAGAACACTTTGTCACTTTTCAACCATTTGGCCTGACACTCTACATCGCGTATTTTATTTTCCTTCAAAAAATCTACATATAGGTCTCTATTTTCATAAACAAAGCTGCAAGAGAACTGATTGCTTTATCTTTTTTTAAATGGCAAAAAAAATCTGATGATATCATATTAAGCAATAATCTTTGGAGGAAGGCCCTAATATTTGACAAAGGATGTGCCATCGGACATATGGAAACCAGAAAAAAAAAAAAAAAAAAAAACCAACTCTGAGTGTAACTTCAGATCATACATACTAAAGAGAATTCTTACATTTTAGAAGCCAAATCCTTCAGACATTTCATCTGCAAGGAGAATCTTCTAACCTGGGTTGAACACAACCATATCTAAAATGATAGCTCTGAGCTTCTGTGAGTCATATCACATTTTGATCCAGACAGTTGAAATGAAAGGCTCTTTTTCCTGAGCTCCCTGCTGGGTTCAGGCATCTTACAGCAATGCATTATAATCCTCTATAAATCCTAATATGTATTGCACTTATTTCCCAACTCAGCTAAAACCAGAACCCACAACTATCAACCATTCCTCTGCTAATACTGCTGACAGTCACTGGCAGCACATCCCATCATGCTCTTTCTATGCATTCAGGCAGAAATCAAGGAACAGTCACTGCTAATACTTTATTAGCTCCTGTAACAGAGATAAGAGTTGTCATTCTAAAGGTTCCATCCTTACAAGGATCAGTGCAAGGCAATCTGATGTGCTATCTTTGCACACCGTCCCTCCTGTTTATAAAATGATGACCTGAAGAGTTAGAATATGTATGAGAAAATTGGTGTTGTTTCTGTATTCTCTACTTGGATTCCATGCATGTGTTACAATAACTACATGATTACACACTGTTTTTAGTAGAGATTCTATGTGTCACTTAGCACAGTTGAGCTAAGTAGCAGATATTTAATATTTTGTGTTCTCCTTGTTTACTCATTTGCTCCATCTTGAATTTAATGTATACTATCCAAATCCTGCTGTCACCACATAATTCAGTATTTGCAATGGACTTTCAGTTATTCTTGCTATAATCTGAGTCTTTAAAAGAGAAAGATTATTTATTACTAGTAGTAAATTCTTCAAGATATATGTTCCACAGACAGTTTTCCAAAGAGTGTGAGCATCACATTTAAACACTCAAGTTTTTTAGCTGGAGAGTTCACATGCGTTCCAGTATTTCCTGAGCTGCTTTCACACAGCTTTATGGCAGAACTTCTGTGGCAGCTGTTACCTCACATCTGGAGGTCAATGACACATGAGTGGTTTATCTGCAGGTTCTCTTTGCAATTGACACTCATTACTGCCTCGGGCAGTTTCCCTCCCCCCATCCAGCATAGCTGGCTATTTTTTAGTGCTTTCATACCCTCAAGAAACAATTTTTATAACCTTTACTATTAGGGTCTTTGTTTGCCTCTGCTTCAGAGACAGAAAGACAACAAAATTTTGTTTAATATACACAAAATGTAAATTATTCTAGACAATCAGAATGGATGTGAAACAACATTTCAGTTCTGGAACAATATACAATTTTAAAAAGGAAAGAATTATCTTAACTTGAAGAACACTTTAGAATTTATCTTGTATCCCTTCCTAAGTGAAATCTTACTCAGAAAACATATAGGGAGAATCATCCATAAGACTCTTTCTACTTTCCAGGCAAAAATGGCAGCCAACAACAACAAAAAAAAAAGGGTTTGTCCAGAGTTGAAGGAATGACTTTACTACCAGAGAATAAAACAATGAAGCACATGGGTGCCAAATGAATCTGCCATCACCATCAGTTTTATCATTCTTAATGTCAGAATGGAAAAGTCATCTCAGGGTAAAATAGGGAAAAAAGAACTGTTGAGGAACTGGAAGTAGAACAAAGGAATACTACTGCAATCTCCCAACCGCAAGAATAGCTGTGTATCACAAGTGAAAGACACAACTTTGTTCTACACAACACTACTGAATTCCAAATAATCCCCTCTTCTCATATCTCTGTTGTGGAGTTTCTTAGACAGGATCTCTGTAGGTGTACCTTGTTTGCCTGGGATGGAGTCCATTTTCCTCAGAGCAGCCTGTAGGTGGTGGGGTTTTTTGTATTTGTGACTAGGGGTGTTCCTAACACTCCAGAGTCCTGGTTATTGCTGGACAGTGTTTGCACAGTGCTTTTTCCCAGTCTATCCCTCCACAAGTAGGCAGGCACTGGCAAGAAATTGGGAGGACACACAGCTGGGACAGCTGATCCACATTGATCAATAGGATGTTCCATACCATATGATATTTCACTGAGCAATAAAAGCTCAAGGATGGGACATGGAAGCAGGTAAAGTTATGGTTAAGATGCTCGAACTCTCTGTGCTGAGGCTAAGCTTACCAGAAATTGGTTAAACAACTGGCTGCCAGCAGAAAGCTGTGAATAAATTCCTTTGCTTTGTTTGCAAGTATAGCTTTTGTTTCACCTATTAAACCAGGTTTATCTTGATCCACAAATCTTCTCACCTTCCTTTTATTTTTTTTCCCCATCCCACAGGAGAGGGGAGGGAGCGAACGCTTGTGCTTAGCTGCTGGCCAGGGTCAAGCCACCAAAGCAGAAGAGGAAGAGCTTCCTCTAGTCCCTCTGTGCAATAGGAAAGAGCATAATAAGGTCAAAATGATGTTCTAAAGACCAGTTGTGCAGATGAAACATGCTATGCGTTAGACTAAATTTGAAGATT
The DNA here is from genome assembly GCA_013396735.1 of Grallaria varia. Classification (NCBI taxonomy): domain Eukaryota; kingdom Metazoa; phylum Chordata; class Aves; order Passeriformes; family Formicariidae; genus Grallaria; species Grallaria varia. Next base: position 535,188 of record VWZG01001036.1, on the reverse strand, counting down.
CTTGTCTTGTTCAAGCGTAAGTCCAGAGAGAAGCCCATCTGAAATTCTGATTAGATTGACCTAAACTGCCAGATTGAAAAATATCTAGTGAAATCCTCAGAGAAGTAGTTTTGAGACCTTTTTTGCAGTTCCTTCCTATTTCTGAGCTCAAACTTCTGGCAATCACTGAAATTCTTCCAAACATGTCTTCTCCCAGACAGACATCCAAGAAGGTAAGGATGGCTGTCTGACAGGATGCTATACTGCAATACCAAGCAAGGCTTGAAGCCAGAGGATTTTTTTAAGAAGATTTGTGAAGAAAATAAACTGAAGTCCAGGAAAAAGTTATAAGAAATTAACTTTCCTGATGAATATGAACTGCTAGGAAAGGAAAAAAGAGTAAATAAAACACAAGCAAATAAAGAAAATACAAAAACAAACAATATAAATAAAAAAATTAAACCACGGAAGACGATCAAAACAAAGAGAAGCTGTTCCAGCTTAAACATATGGCATCCAGGATGTGCCTCGTTTGCATTTCAGAGGAAAGTGTACAGGGCTGAAGAGGAGTATGCTGCACATAAATCACTGAGGATAACAAAGTTCTTGAGACCATTATAAAAATCACTCAGTTGAATTAGAGTCATAGCATCACAGAATGATTTTGCATTGGAAGGGACCTAAAAGATCACATAGTTCCAGCCCCCACTGTCATGGGCAGGAACACCTTTCACTTGACCAGGTTGCCCAAAGCCCCATCCAGCGTGGCCTTGAAAGCTTTCAGGGATGGGGCACCCACAGCTTCTCTGAGCAACCTAACCTGTTCTTTACCCACACAGTAAAGAATTTCTTCTTAATATACAATCTAAACCTGTCCTCTTTCAGTTTAAAACTGTTACCCCTTGTCTTATCACTAGACGTCCTTGAAAAAAGCCCTTCTCCCTCTCTTTTATAAGCCCTCTTTAGGTACTGGAAGGTTGTACAAAGTGTCTCTTGAGCCTTCTGTTCTCCAGTTTGAACTACCCCAACTCTCTCAGCCTGTCTTCATAGGATATGTGCTCCAGCCTTCTGGTCATCTTTGTGGCCCTTCTCTGGAATTGCTCCACTATGTCCATATTTTTATTATGCTGAGAACTCCAGAGCTGGATGCAGCACTCCAGGTGGGCTCTTACCAGAGTGGAGCAAAGAGGAAAAATCCCCCCCTCCGTTGACCTGCTGGCTACACTGCTTTGGATGCAGCCCAGGATGTGTTTGGCTTTCTGTTCTGCAAGTGCACATTGCCAGGTTGTTTCCAGCTTCTCATCCACCAACACCTCAAAGTCTCCTCACAGTTTCTCTCAATCCATTCCCTGCCTAGCCTGCATCTTTGCTTCAGATTGCCCCTACCAAGGCCCAGGATCTTACACTTGGCCTTGTTGAACTGCATGGGTTTGTATAGTTTAGGAACTATAGAATCAAAACCTAAAAAGAAATAACTGTTTCCTCAGTCATCTGCATTGTTCTTAACTGTATGCCTATGTTTTAAAAGAATCGAGTAATAAGAGTTCTGGCAATTCCTGTAATAGACTACTCTATGGACTAATAAATTTTCATTCCCAGAATATTTTTATTAAGAATACCTTTTTTTTTTTACTTCTCCTTGATTTGCTTCTAAAATTGTGCTGACTGAGATATATATATATTACTATCACTTAACCCTTAAATAACACAAAAAAAAAAAAAAAAAAACAAACCTCTTATAAAAGACTGTATTTGAAGGAAAGAGTCCTTTCTACTGAACACGCCAGCCTGCTTAAAGAGTTTAAGTGAGTCTGTCTTCAGTTTTGTCAGTTGTTAATCATGCTTTTATGCTCCTAATTATGCTATCAGAAATCTCACCTAACAGCCCCAGTGATACCGGCTCGGATTACTTCTATGGAGTTACCTCTCCTTCTGGTTAGAGAACAAACTCCGTGTTTACCAGGAACTCAAGCAGACAAGCCTACCTCACAGCTACCTCTACCTTAAGTCTGTTTAACAACAGCAAGACAGTCAGGCTGATTAAAAGTAAGCAAAAGTAATTTTTTTCCTTCAAAAACTCTTTATTCTTGAGGGAAAACAAAAGCAAACCAAACCAGATTTACAGAATCACACAGAATCAACTAAGTTGGAAAAGACCTCTGAGATCATCCAGTCCAACCTTCGACCTAACACCACCCTGACTACTAGACCATGGCACTAAGTGCCACATCCAGTCTCTTCTTAAATACCTCCAGGGACAGTGACTTCCCTGGGCAGCTCATTCCAATGTCTGATCACTTTCTCTGCAAAGAATTTCATCCCAATATCTAACCTAAACCTCCCGTGGTACAGCTTAAAACAATGCCCTCTTGTCCTACTGCTGGTTGCCTGGGAGAAGAGATCAACTCCCACCTCACTACAAACTCCTTTCAGGTAGTTGTAGAGAGCAATAAGGTCTCCCCTGAGCCTCCTCTTCTCCAGGCTAAACAACCCCAGCTTCCTCAGCCTATCCTCAAAGGACTTGCACTCCAGTCCCTTCCCCAGCCTCATTGCCCTTAATGTGTCTAGATTTCAGCAAAATTTTCAGCTATGCCACAGGGAAATGAAGCAATTCAGTCTGGAACTGGCCCAAAGATATGTCATTGTATCCTATTAAAAGATGAACAATTAATCTGAAGAAAGATAAATAGCAAATTTCCTCTATAATCAATCTTGAAAAGTATTGTTTTCAAATTTGTCATTAATGTTGTAACAGCAAGAACACAACACACACTTCTGCTGGCACCACCAAGGCAGGCACACCACAACAATTAAGGTAGATCAACAATTTGTGCAGGACAAACCCATTGACCCGAGGTGAAATCACAACAAAGCAGGATGAGAGCCAGAGTGGCAGTGCCACCTGGGCCTGGAACCACTGAAACGGTGACTCTGCTGGGAGCAGCTGCGGACACGCAGCCTCACAGTGCTGCTGCCACCAGCCTCCCTCCTCACACCTGAAAGCAAGGGGTCAGGACCCACTGAGGAGTTCTGGGGATGGGGACAGGGAAGGTGGCAGGCAGCAGCAGTAGCAGAAATGCTCTGGACACAGCTCTGCCCCAGGGCAAAGTGTGGGCACCCTGCAGCCCTGCATCCAGACTGTCCTCATCAGCCTGACTGCTTCTGGAACTACTCATTAGTGACATGGACAGGGGGATTGAGAGGACCCTCAGCAAGTTTGCAGGTGACAGGAAGCAGAGTTGACACATGAACATACAGTTGACAAAAGAAGGATGGGATTTCATGCAGGAAGACCTGGCCAAATTCAAGAAGTGGGCTCACATGAACCTTATGAGGTTCAAAAAGTCCAAGTACAAGGTGCTGCACCTGGGTTGAAGCAATCCCAGATGTGAGTACAAACTGAGAAATGAACTCATTGAGAGCAGCCCTGCAGAGAAGGACTCAGGGGTTCTCATAGGCAAAGAGCTGGACAGGCCCCAGCAATGCACCCTTGCAGTCTAGAAAGCCAATGATGTCCTGGGCGGCATCCAAAGCAGCAAGGCCAGCAGGGCGAGGGAGGGGATTCTGCCCTTCAACTCTCCTCTCGTGACACCCCACCTGGAGCACTGTGTCCAGATCTGGGGCCCCCAGCAGAGGAAAGACATGGACCTGCTGGAGCATGTCCAGAGGAGAGCCACAAAGATGCTTAGAGGAATGAAACATCTCTTCTATTATGACAGGCTGGGCAAGTTGGGTTTGTTCAGAGTGGAGAAGAGAAGGCACAAGGGAGACCTCATTTCAGCCTTTCCATATTAAAGGGAGCTTGTAAAGGAAGGAGAGCAACTTTTTACAAAAGATGATAGCAGTAAGACAAGGGGGAAAGGTCGTAAATTTAAAGAGGAGATATTTAGATAAGGATTTCTTTATTTTGAGGACGCTGAGTCTTGCCCAGATGGGTTGTGGATGCTCCAACCCTGGAAGTGTACAAGGGCAAGTTGGATGGGGCCCTGGGCAACTTCATGTAGTGAGTGGCACCCCTGGTAATGGCAAGGGGGTTGGAAAGAGGTGATTTTGAAGGTCCTTTCCAACCCAAATCATTCTATGGTTCTATAATTCTATGATCTCTCCTAACAGGAGGCTGTGTAACACATTACAGGAGGAATTGTAACACTGACCCCAAGCTTTACTCCTAGGCCGTGCCATCTACTCTGCAGAGCAGGGAGGTGACATCGCTCCGTAACATTAAATACATCTGTGGTTAACTGTGCTGCTGGTCTACGAGCTAATTTAGTCTTCACGCTCCCAGGTCCTTCTCAAATTGCTATGGCCAGTTGTGCCAAGTACAAGATCACGCGTTTAAGAAGCCAATACACAAAAATCATTCATAATCCCAGAATGACTCAGAATGGCCAATAATTTGCACAATAAAAGAGGACAGCAACTGGAGAAAGAGAACTAGTCCAGACACTTATGTCTTAGCGTCAACACAGTGGTCGTGGGTAAAACTTCACCTTGAACACCACACACAGTCCTGTTTATCCCTCCTAAGAAAAATTAACTTAGACCTGGAAAGTTATGAGGGTGATTAGGGAATACAGAGCCTAATTTAAAAAACAGGATAAGACATCTGAATGGTAGTAAAATAATAAATATAAAGTTGGAGTAAAAGTACAGGCAAATACCAGAGAAAGAAGAAAAACTTTTAAAACCAGGTATAAATTGGCAGAAACTGGTTTAAGCAGGAAGTTAGAAGATGGCTTCTGGCTGTAAAGGGAATGGTGTACTAGCACACCTTCAAGTAAGAAAAGTGAGAGCAAAATACAATTAAATTAATCAAACTCTACCTCTACAATATTTATGGACTATTAAAACTGCTTGTCTGAGAGCTAGGGTTTGGACTTGACGACCTAAGAATCATTCATCCTTTCTAGAGACTCATCTTCCATTCATCTACATACTTGAAAAATAAGAATGAAGAATAATTATCAGGTTTCCTCTTAAAGGCAAAAGAATCAATGAAGTTTTAATTTGGTACTAAATATGTGTATACCTCTATAAACTTGGCATTTGTCCCCTTTTCCTCAAGCACTTCCATATATTTATAAGTACAGATGCCCCTCAAGCAAAAATATCTACATTTTCAACAGTTAGATAGAGAGGTGCCTTGGATTTTGAAATCTGCAAGGGAGACTTAGGAAACAGTCTTGAGTAGGTATTTCTGTGTGTTATGTGGAATCCTCTGGCTCATAGGAGCCTTTTTCAAGCATTGCTTTCACAGAACTCAGTGCAAATGCAATACAGTAGGTGCATTGTAAGCTTCCCAAAGCTATCAGAAAACACTGTAATACCTAATTTTCTAAATGTTACCGAACCAAGAAAAACAAACCCAGAGATGGAAATGGCTAATAAGGATTTAAATAAATAAATTTTAAAACCTTAACAACTGGAAAGAACAGCACTCCATCTGCTCTGTTATCTAAATTATAGTCACATATACCATTTTAACAAGATTTCCAGCTAAGTAAATAAATCTTGCACTATGGCCATATACACATATGTCTATATTCTCTAAATTGTTCCAATTACTATGGCTTTACTCCTTTTATGGCAAACTAAATTCTTTACAAAAATTCTAAACAAAAAGGGTGGCAAATTTTACGACATAAAGCCATATTCACATTTAGACCACATTTTTCATAATTTCTCTTACATTTGCATATATAATTATTCCAGTCTAACACCTAATAAGAAAACTCTCTCTTGTAGTTCTGAGGTCCAAACATATTTAAGTTCAGTAACTGGGGCATTAGAGGTAAGTGAGTAATAGGCATATTCAAATCACCTTCTGATCTTATTGGTTTAATAAAATTATCAAACTATAGGAATACCTGCACTGTACTTAGGGCAAAACAAATCTGTGAAAACTTACATATAGAGCATTAAAAAGTTTTCATTAAAATATTTGTGTTTAATCCCATCCAATGCATTCTCAGTTTAAAAAGGCAGTTCTCAATGCTTGGATATTGTCATCCAAACACAAGGCAAATATGAAAAAATAAACTTTGGTGACAAAATTCCCCAATAGTGCAAAGTTGCTGAAATCTTGTAACTAAATGTTAGATAATATTCATGGTGGGTAGGTAAAAAGTAATGTATATGACAAAAATAACCCCAGCTACAGGTATAAAGCTTTCTAATAAATTAGTTATTATGTTTTAGGGATAAAAAATAAACTTATGTTAGTGATCAAAAAAAGAAAAAGCAATAACTTTGGAGTTTATTATGAAAGACAATATTCTAGTATAATGCTACTATATAGTATAATATGTACTTGATAAAAATGTGGTATGTTCCTATATTTAACCTTTCAGTTATAGATACCACTCCCCAAAAAGGAGAAAATTTATTAAAAAAAAAAAAAAAAATAACAAGAGGGCCAATAAGGGTGATCAGAAGTGGAGAATGATTTCCATATTGGAAAATCTATACACGGTCCTTTTAAGAATGCAAGATCAAAATGAGATACACTGAAAATGTCTAAACTATAAAAACAAACAGTTGAGGGAGCATATAAAAAATTCTATCTAAACCCAATGACTGTGGTCAAGATGCATATATTTTCATATACAGCACAACAGGCTATAAAACTACCTGTTGAGATATTCTTTCTTACACGTTCATGACTGGCCACTGTCAAAGATATCCAGTGGAACCAATTCAGTAGTTTGAACATTTAATCCTTTAGCCTGCCATTCATAAATAAAATTATTTTGTCTGTCTTTTGTATCATTGCGAGGTTGAGACAAAATAAGGTATTTATTCAACAAATCAAAAGAGATTCGCAATGCACAGGTAATCCATGTAATTCCCCACTCTGCAATGGATTATAAAACCAGTGTAAAATCAGTCCCATTAACTGTCAGTTGTAGTGCCCTCTTGTAAATGTACTTGTAGGAAGTGAAAATAGTGGTCTAAAATTAGCAAATTTTTTCTTGGCATGAAAATTAAATACAAATCTTGATTTTAACAGACAGTCTCAAAAAGTAAATCTCTAAAAATTTTATTATGGTAACATTTGACAAAGATCTGATATCCTGTTTCTTGCTGCTCTGCCTGGAACAAATGGGTAGCAAATAAACTCTGAAAATGCAAAGGTTTTAAGTGGAAAGCCAAAGAGTTCCCACCGGTTTTCTCTTATCTTCTAATTTGTACTTGAGGGAAAAGAACCTCCTTTTCAGAATCATAGAATTGTTAAGGTTGGAAAATACCTCCAGAATCGTCAAGTCCAACCTTTGACTGAATACCAGCATGCCCACTAAACCCTACCATGAAATTCCACGTCTAATTGTTTCCTGAGCACTCCCAGGGCTGGCGACTCCACCACTTCACTGGGGGGGCTGTTCCAATGTTTAACCACTCTTTCACTGAGGAAATTTTTCCTAACATCCAGCCTGAACCCTCCCTGGTGCAACCTGAGCATATTTTCCCCTGTCCTATCCCTAGCTGCCTGGGATAAGAGGCACAACCTCCCACCTCACCACAACAAATGAGGACATAAGGAAGTTCCAAACTTTTTCTTTATACAGAATTCTCTGAATATCTCCTTGTTCATATTAATTTTCTGCTGTTTAGTCCTTCACACTTTTTGGTTGGCCTGCCCATTTTCTAATGGAAACTGAAAAAAAAAAAAAAATTTAAATAACATAGACTTCTGAAGGACAGAAAAAACATTATTTCAGTTCCATCACTACATTCTACTCCAGAGAGAATCCCTGAAAATCTTCTTGACAGACTTTCTATCTCAGAGTACAATGAGCTTCTAATGGTCAGGCACCATCCAGGCACATAACTCTTTCCAGAAAGTCCAGCTCTTATTTAGAATGAAAAAGAAGTTTCAGGTAGGAATTAAGTATCATGCTGAAAGGTGAAAGCCCAGTTGGAACCAAAATTTATTTATATGTTTTCACTCTGCCATGGATATCAGGTACAGAGACTAAAGCAAAAAACTTTCAGAATATCAAAACTGATCACCCCTCCACAAATTATTTCTAAGAAAATAAAAAATTACTCCTCAGTTTCAAAGGTCTTCAGAAAAAAAAAACAACTTTTTTTCAAGAAAAGGGCCATCTATCTGTAAGAAAGAGTCTGGCAAATTTGGTTTTTTTGCTATATTTTTTTCAACAGCACAGCAGCACTCCATCCTTTCACATAGATTTGCACATGTAGCCTAAAACGGGGAATAAACACAATTCTAGAAAAACATGGAATAGAATCATCCAAGCTTGGAGTAAGAATGGTGAAAAAGAGAGGAAAGTAGTTATACTCTTCCAAATGCAGATGAGTAATTTGCTTCACCCACAAGTCAAGTTTCAAGCTTTCTCACTTAGAATGTTAAACAAACTCAGGAAAAAAAATATGAAAATAAAATCTTCCAGTTTTTCTTAGGATATCATGGTAATTTCCTGAATGGAAAGTGGTAATTTAGTCTTTTAATAAAGGTGTAAGACCATGTCCTCAGCTAGTATTATTTGACATCTTCCAAAGTTTTGTCTGACTAGAACTCTCACTCTTCAGCATTTGGAAAAAAAGTCCAAAAAGAGTAAAGAAGAAATTGCATTTTTCTCCAAGCTGTCAAAGAGCTTCACCTTCCTATTCTCTTGTCTTTCCTCGTGCAGCTACCTGTCTTATGTCAGAGACTGACCCCTGAGTAAGAGGGCAGCTGTCTGAGTCTGTGGAAGTGCATCAGTAAAGTAGTCCTGGGAGAACAGCCCAACACAACATTCATATGGTGGAGGAAGCTCTAAACCAGGAAACGGAAGGGTGCTATTCTCAGGCCCCAATTATTTTCAGAAAACTGTTCCAAATTTTTTCAAATTCTGATGGTCACAGCGAACAAAAAATAACACTGAAAAACAGATGAAAGTGCAAACCACTGCTTACTTTTTATCTTAATCTTTTTTATTAATATCTAGTGATAAACGGAAAAAGAAAAACTTCCACCATGTGTCTGATTTACTAATTGGCTACAATTATATTTAAAGAAACTGATTAACAAAGATGCAGCCTTCAAAGAAATATGAGGTTGAAATTGTTATTAGTTCTAAGTGTTATTTACTATTCTTTTACTTCACTTCTAAATGTTTGTTCTTGCTACTTGCATGAGTTCAAGCAAGAGGTTTGTTTCAGAGCAGCTCCTTTGGGAAGTATCAGTCATAGCTATGTTTAAAAAAAAACTTGAAGGAAGTCAAATGGTTACCACAAATTTTAGTATAATCCAGAGTAGCCATGAACTTCCAAAACAACAAAACCTCCTGTGAGCCATCCCCAAATATTCACAATATAAATTAGAAAAAGAATAGGGAAGGTAGGCAATTAAATTTGTTCTCTATTATTCCATAAGCATGGGACTAATTTAGTTTTCTGAGGAGTTAAACAAGTTTCTTGTTCTAAATTAGACAACAGAAGGCTATTTGTTAAGTGATAACAATAATTAGAAGTACATTTTTTTTGTTGACTGTGTTGAATAAACAGAAAAGGATATTTAAACACGATGGAGTATAGATGATGTTGAAGTCCTCATAGCAGAGCTTTAGCCCACTATGCTGTCAGATGAATATAATAATGAAGCATTGGTTCAACAAGTGATTTTAATCGAATAGAATAATAGAACAGAACCAATTTAATGTTATACACCTATTCTGGTTGGTTTATGCTGTTTCAGTAGTTATTCCAGAGACTTCAGTCCCCGGTAAAGTCAGAGGTAGTCAAAGTGAATAATAACCTCTCACTGCACAGATTACCTGGGCTGAATTTTTTTTCTTACCTGAGAAACATATCAGATTACACATTCTTAATATTTCGATATTTCATTGATACGTGTGAAAACATTCTTAAAGTATAAACATTGTTCTTTAACTGACAGAAAAAAGAAAAGAAAAGGAGAGAAAAGAGTTACATTCATTTTAGATACCAAAAAAATCCAGACAGGAGAACATTCCCCATATGGATAGGAAGATACAAGGTTTAAACCTAGTAGTGATTCTGTTTTATGGAAGAATAAATCCCAAAAATTCAGATTTTTTCCACAAAGTGGAATTACTTTTCTTGGCCCAGTTTAATTGGGAGTTTGGGTTTTGCAAGAAGCCACCTGACATGCTGCCCAGAATTAAGGGTCCTGGAAGCCCCAGCTGTCTCTGCTACTGAAGCACCAAGGACTGAACAACTCGAAGGATGGCTTCCCACCAGCCTGCCAGTGAAGCTGCCAAGGAGTTGGGGAGAAGAGCTGGCAGAAGTTCAGGTTTCTTCCATCAGAATCCAGATATCAAATTTTTTTCTGGCTTTTACCATGACAAGAAAAGTTCTGTCAAAAAGAAAACCCTGGCAAAAATTTAAAATAATCTTTCATTGCCTCACTGAACATGCAAATCCCCCAAGAAAGTTGAGAAGGTCTAATGAAGCCTTAGGTACATTGAGACCTTACTGCGGGTGTGAAAAGATCATGAGGAGCCCAGAAGAATATGCACAATACACTGCTGTAGGAAACTCGATTGGTAGAGTTTAGTAATAAATAAAACTTCAAATAAAACCTTGAAAAATCTACATGCAAAAAGAAACAAACAAAAAAAAAAAAGTGTTTTCTCCTCTGAAGAACTTCCTAATGTCACTTTCTATCTGAATCTGCCATCCATCAGTTATACCAAACAAAACGTAAACACTCTTCCTTCTTCCTTCCTTCTCCTTACACCTCCTGGATGCCATAGCTGATGCTACATGCCATTCCTGCAAGGAAAAAGTCATTGTAGGGGTGGAGTAACAGTTGTAACTAAAGAAAACCTGCCTCTGTCATACAAAGTTTACAAAGAATGAGCACTGCTGGGGGAAGGGAGAAAAAGAAGAGAGAGTGAGAAAGTGAAAGAAAGCCTAAAAGAAAGAGACACTGTGATGTAAGTAAGAAAACAAGTGTTACCAAATTCTTGCAAAGTCAAAATAGACTTACTTACATACTTTATCCTTAAATATTACATACCAAATAAAATCTTTCATTTATCCCATTTAAAAAATATACATGGAGTTTTTGTTCTCATTTTAAACAGAGACCTAGAAAAGTAATATATATTAAAATGGCAAATTAGACCACACAAAAAAATTGACAAATACAGGGAAGAGTCTGAGGCTCACTGAAGAGATCAGGAATGCGAAATTCTTTGTTACAGATCACTTCTTTGATCACTTCAAAAGAAACCTGAGGAACTGTGGTTTCTCCTTTGCTTGCCCTTTTTTTCTTTATATGTTTTTCCCTTTTTTCTTCTCCAATGTTGTATTACCCTTATTTCTGACCCAAGAAAATTTATGGCAATGAGCTACATTCATCCATCATAGATGTCCTTGCAACAGATATCCTGATTTATTAAGAGATTTTCTTCCTACTATGTACAGGGCCTGAAAGGACAGGTCAAATAAACCCCACCTAATACTATTCACCAGTAAAACTGTTAAAATAAGAATAAATGCCATTATTTGCTCTTAGACTACAGCTAGAAACACAGCAAGCTAATTGCTTCATTACAATGGACAGATTAGATTATTAAGAGTGAAATGATTATAAAGTGCACAGTCATGAGGTCATACTGGATTCCTCATTTCTCCTGGAGGCATAGTTGTACTGATGGCAAAGAGTGTTTTTTAAATTCTAAGTATCCAGCAGGCTACACTTTCTCTTTTCAAATGAGGACACTGTCACTTTTATTCATGCTTTAATCATTTTCTAATCAGAATACTTCTACTTTTTCAACAAAGACGAGACAGCATAACTTGTATAAAATTCAGCAACCTCCATGTCAAACAAGAGTAACCTGAGAGAACCAACCTGACCACACATGTTTTTGGTTAGAAACCAAAGGCAAGCTACAGGCTTTGCTGCTGTAGATATTGCTGGATTACATGGAGAGTAGATACTACAACACCATGCATACTGCAGGTGATAGAATTTAGGGAGGAACCTAGGATAAAGCTAAACAAATCTCCTGTTTCCATCAGGACCCAGATAACTCAACTCTATCATCCAAACCAGCTATTTTTTACAGTATTCCATAATTCTTACAGTGGTGCTTCCGTTTTGTGGAAACTGAGACACAGAGAAACTGGAGAGACTTGATATACACTTAATTTTGTGCTGTTTCAGGGTAATAGCTCAAAATTGAGCAGTATGTCTGGATCCAGAGAACTGCAACATGTACCATGCTGTAGATACAGTGTTGTGAGCAGCTCTTGGATTCTCAGTATTGAGAACTGCATTCTCAGTTTGAAATACAAGCTTTGCAAATATTTATTTTCAACTACTAGACTTGCCATTGAAAACTTTTTGCAATAATAACATCCTTCCTCAAGGACAGAAAATACAGAAGCAGAAAGAGAGAGACAAAGATGAGCTCACCAAGATATGAGTCTCGTGGATGATATGCTTTTGCTCTATTTTTACCAAAAGCCCAGAGAAAGGAACAAAACCTACTTGTGCTGCTTCAGGGGCAACATTTGTTCAAGGCAGTAAAAATGTATTTTGGGAGTGCAAAGGGATAATCTAAGTCAGATTTGTTCTTGCTTCTAATCACTTCCTTCTTTGTGAGAGTGCAGACAATTTGAAAACTTGCTAACAAATGTTAAGGTCAACTCCCTCTCCACCTCTGCCCAGGAAACACCCACATAGCTGCTGGAGATGGAAAGTAGCAGGCCTCCTTCCTGTCCCTGAAAAAAGCTTTGTATCCCTCTTCAGTACAGGCAGAAACAGGGATGGGTGATTTCACCGTACATTCAGCATTTTGGTGTCATTCTTACAGGCGCCTTGTCTCAATCTATCCATCTTCTGAAGAACGTAGATCAATCTGCTCTAACTAAAATTGGATAAAGCAGCTTATTAAAATAAGGAAACATGGGAAAACAAAACTAGCGAAGAAATGTAGACTACAACTTCCTTTGAGTGTGTCTGACAGATTGGGAGAGCACAAGTAGGTTGTAGCAAAGCAAGGAAGTGAATAAGGAAATGAACAGAAATTGATAGGAACCAGGCTCTCGCATTTTGACTGGCATGGCTGTCTGTCACAAACAAATTAAAAACAGCACTTCGGTTTGAAATGGTGCAGCTGACAGCACAAAAAAACCTTCAGTTATCACATGCCAACTGTTAGAAATAACATTCATTAAATACTCCCTTTTCAAATTTCTGTACTTTGATTATTATTTGTCTAAACTGGATACATGTATCAGATAGGAGTTAATGTTGTTAGCACCCATTCCTTTAGGAACAGACATATAGGAATTTGCCACCAAAAAGGGCTAGAAGAAAGACACAGGAACAAAGACCATAAAACAGCTATACTTACAAGTGGTTCACTAGAGATAAAAGAGTGCTAAAATGTTTTATAGTGTAGCATAGACAGTAAAATACTTTGGATCAGAAAGATTCTCTTAATGAGACCCCAAAGGATATTGACTTGCTGTTGCTTATTTTTCAAAAGTAATTGTCATTTTCCATTAAAATCATATAAACACACATAGTGAGGACATTTCAGATTTTTAATATTAGGCAAATGTATGCATAATCTATTTTGCATTTTATTATTTACATAGCTTTATTTTAGCTTTAAAGCAGGAATATTCTTCAAATATTTTTTGATTCCAGTAAAATTAGATTCAAGTCACTCAAATAGTGAGCATGCTCTTAAAGGCTAATTAACTGGCTGTCAAGAGAGAGCACAAGAACCACTGAAAGCCCTATTGTCCTCCCTTTATCTACTGCAAACAAATAAAAAACCTAAAGCTGTATCTATATACAAGATGATGTCATAAGCGGAGATATCAATTTGCAATTTCCTTCAACTCCTTTACTTTTTATTATTGTGAGCACAATACTTGCTACACATGTGATTATTCTTGAACCTTAACCCCAAAGCTTTATCATGTTTGTGGAATGTACACTTATTTCACAGTTTATTAAAATATCCACCTTTAGAATATGTGTATTGCACAAACTGATGTTACACAAGTATATTTGGAGGTAGCAGAGTAGCCGAAGATGCATGAGATTAATGAAGTAATAAAGAAGAAAAAGGAAAAAAACCAAAAAAACACAACATGAAAACCTCTGGAATTAACTGTGAAAACCATAAGTGCTGACACTATAAGGCTTGCTACCTTCTTCAGTTTTAACCAGTGCAGTGAATAGTTTGATCGGTTTCAATAATTGTAATGGATAACTGTCTTTTGACTCCATTGTCAGGGCATTTCTGGGCAAAATGTCTCAATTTTCTGCATTTATTTAACAGATTTTATCCATCTACATCCAGTGGAACACTAGATATTATGATGTTTATCCACTTTTTAGAAGAGCAAATAGTATTGGTCTTTACAGAAATTGGCAGAAAACACCAAACTGTTAAAGAAAAATAAAGACATCAGCAAAATATTTGCAGCCAATCTTCAATCCATGCTTTCACTAAATGCACCTCCTGCTCAAGCAGTAATAACAGTAAATGTTGATTTACTGCTAACAGAAAATTTGGAAGCCTGTACAATGATTATGGCAATATGACAAGGCTCCTTTGTATCAAGTGAGAATGGAAAAGGTCTTACAAGAGCAAAGAATACAATTATGATGTGACCGAATGTTTTTTTATTAGTTTCAAGATTTCACCAGGATGAGCAACACACCTCCCTTCAGAGTGCTGCTCTCTCCACTCTTCCACAGGCAGCAATGACAGTTCAGGAAGTAAAAATTCATGGCTTAAATTCTACAGGGCTGGAGCGAGGCTGTCTGCAGTCTCTCACTCCCACATGGCCCTTATAAGTTTCGACATAAATGATGAGAAATGATAGGCGTAATATTTTTTCTTTCAAAATAAGATTAAATCAGAAGTGATCTAATGACATTAGCAGACTTGTAACAGAATAAAAGAATGCAAGTTAAACCAAAATTCGGCTCAATTATCTCATTACAGAAACAAAATTTTCAGGAAAGCAAAACAGAAAAGCCATAAAGTGGGGTTTTTTGCTTGTGATATGGTTTAACTCAAATATTTTCTTACAAGCTCCATCCATAAAAAAATGAGTCAGGGAAAACGAATAACTTAAAATTAGTCTGTATTAAAATCCATAGAACTGACAGACTTAATCTCTCAGAACACTTTTATATATAAAATGGGTATAAAATGACAAAAATTGGAAAATCCTATCTTGTACAAACTAAATGCAAATAAAATTAAAAATATTTAACTAGAACTTGCATAATTTCAAGCATATTTGGAACACTGGAAGAAATATGTATCTTCCTGGATGGAAAAAAGTCTTGTTAATATGAATACACCCTCCATAATATCTTTCTTTTTTCAGAATAATTCCACTATCAGCTGAAATAGAAGTTCTATCCTCAACTTTTACAGAGAGGATCATGTAATAGAAGTGTTTTTCTTTACCTATAACATTAGGAGGAAAGACCTTTCGGTATTTCATTTTACACTGACACAGGCATTCCAGGCAGCAGTACAAGGCAGCAGTGGAGTCTCAGTGACCCAGTCAGACACTGGATGTTTTCAACCAGCCACTGAGCCACTCTGAATACTAACCTGTGAAAAAGTAAAAGCTCACTGTACCCTCCAGAAATGTGTGTCTGACATTTACAGAAAAGATGTTCAAAACAAAGTTAGTTGTAATGAAATTACTGGCTTCTGAGTGAATATGACTTTTTTTAAATGTATAATTTATTCAGGTTTAGGGGCAGCAAATCTTTCCAGAAGAGAGATCTTTGATTATGAAAGGAGTACCACCACAGTCATTTGGGGGTATAACACTCGTTAACACGTTAAAATATTGTCTCTGTGGCAATTTTTACCAGCATTCTAGAGGGGAGGCATAAAAAAGAGGACAGCTCCTGTATTTTTCAATACAATGTAGATCAAGGATGACAGCTATAGCAATCCAAGAGTAAAAAAAAATTCTAACCAATAGTAGAATGTAGCTCCTAATGAATACTGTGCTAATATTAGCAACCAAGTAGTACAAAATATGTGAATATTTAATATTCCTACGTAATAGTCCTAATAGATTCATTTCTCTTCTGAAAGAATAAAATGTCCCTCTAAATATAGCATTGCTTAAAAATAAGATTGCTAGGTAGGCATTCAGAAAATTGCTACTAGCATGGCAATATTTTAATTGCTATATTTCTCAGTCTTTTTTTTTAAAAATTCAATTAATCCAATGAGGCTACATATCAGATGCACAAGTAAGTCTGCAAGTCTGTAATTTAGTAGAATCAATTACTTTTATTGCAATTAGATGCTAGGTCTATCTTTTTCTTATGTGTTGGCATAGACAGTAACAATGTTAAGTTCACACTTTTTATTTCTCTTTTTATCTTACAAACTTTTAGTAGTTAATGTCCCTAGCATATTGGAAGTCAATCATAATTTTTGTCATCTACAAGATTCACTATTTTAAATTATGTTTCAGTAAAAGATTAAATTAGAACAAATGTATTTATCCATCCTCTTTTTAAAAATATTGATGTATCCTATATTTCAAGCAAATTGCAAGCAAATGTAGAGCCAAAGCCACCACATAATACAAACAATCAGATCTTCACTCCAAACAAAACCTGAACTGCTAAAGGTGAAGCAGCTCTTCTGTTATTTCACACAACAAAAAGAGTGTCCATTCACCTGTGAAAATATAAGAGCTTGTGTGTCCAGCAATTACAACTAGGACCTTCGTTACATATCTTTCATTATTTATGTCCCAGATCACATTGGAAAATGCATCAACACAGCTTTACAGAACTCATTCACTTAGCCAAAATGATCTGAGGTATTTCTTCTCTCCTTTTTCTCTTCATTCAATGAGCTGAACTATCTTACGCCTGAAAATCAGATTTAAAAGTGTTTAACAAGAAAACTTGCTCTTTGATATGGAGACGCAAAACCTGGTTCTATCTGAAGTAACATTGGTAATGGCTTTCCAACTCCAGTTATTCAACAGAAAAATAGTTTTCTTCACCATAAGAAAGATCTGAACGCTAATTTTGGCAGCATTGACCTCAAACACCACCTTCAAAATAAGAAAGTAGCTTGTACAAGTTTTACTGCTGGTTTTCACAATGACTGAAACATAACCAGTCTTTGCAGACTGTAGAAATAAAGGTGGAATACTTCCCTTGCTCCCAGAGACTCCAAAAGTACTATAGCTAATCTTTCTCAGCCCCTCAGCTGTGCTAGATCAGCATTTTGGGGGACTGTATGGTAAATCAGATCGGTTCCTTTTTGTAACTTAAAAAGATGCTCTACCAAAGTGATGAAGGAGGAAAATGTTTTTCATTAGCTTAACCTTCCTGTGTAAGTTTGGGTTGGCTTCCAGCCAAACCCTCAGCAGCCCGGGACAGCCTTCCCTCCCCACCGGAAAAAAAAAACGGAGAAAGGGGGAAAAAAAGTAGGAGAGGGAAATTGCAGCAAAAAATATACNCACAGAGATAAGCGAGGCCTAAACACTGAGCACTGCTGTCACAGAGCTGCTAACCGGGAGGAACGCTGAAGCCCAAGAGAGAGAACCTCCCCCCTGTCACCTATCTTTTATACACCTGATTACGTGAGGGAATAGGATGGAATACTTCCTTAGTTTTTGACCGCAGTTGTTAAGGAAGGCCTAGAGAACAACAAACCTCACCAAAGCCTAAAATTTAAACTACCACACCTTCCTGAAACAGTTTCACTAAACAGTTCAGCAGACACTTCCACCAGGGCCATGATGGTGTCACAAAGGAAAGAAGAAGCAGCTGAGCTGGCAAAGGAGTTGCCTGTGCGGCACTGACCGCGTAGAACTGCCTGGGACTCTGGAACTGAGTTTAGCCTCTCAGATATGCCTCGTGGAGAAGCCGCTCATTTTCATACTGTGCTGATTCTGCAGGGACCCAGGAAGAGTGATGTGACTATGCTCAAGTCAGCCTTTGTAAATATATTTGCTGAATACTGTGGTGGGTTGACCTTGGTTGGCTCCCAGACACCCACCAAGCCACTCTCTCATTCCCTTTCCTCAGCAGGACAGGGCAGAGAATAAGATGGAAAATCTCATAGGTCAAGACAAGGACAGGGAGAGATCACTCACCAGTTACTATCATGGGCAAAACAGGCTCCACTTTTGAAAGATTAATTCAAATTGTTGCCAATTAATAACATGATAAGGCAGTGGACAGAAAAACAAATCTAAAAACCCCTTCCTTCTTCCCAGGGTCAACCTCACTTATGAATCTTCAACCTCCACACTCCGAGCAGTGCAGGTCATGGGGCAGGGACATTGTGGTCAGTTAATAGCCCTTCATCTCTGCAACTCCTTCCTCATCAGTCTTCTCTCCTGCTCCAGCATAGGGTCCTTTCCTAAGGGATATATAGTCTTTAATGAACTGCTCCAACATGGGTCTTTCCCATGGCCAACAGTTCTTCAAGAACTGTTCCAGCATAGGTCACTTCCATGGGGGACCTTCTTTCCTTCAGGAACAGGCTGGTCCAGTGTGGGTCCCCCTGCTCCAGCATGGGTTCCTTTCTCCATGGGCTGCAGTACCTGCCAGGAGCCTGCTCCAGTGTCAGCTGTCCATGCAATCTCAGCTTCCTTCAGGGTGTATCCACCTACTCTGGCATGAGGTCAGTGGGCTGCAGGGGGACAACCTGCCTCACTGTGGCCTTCACCATGGACTGCAGGGCAATCTGTGCTCCCGTGCCTGGAGCACATCCTGCCTCCCCTTCCTCAAAAGGAAAAGAATAATTGGGTTGATGGGCATGAGTTCAATAATTCAGGTTTCCTCCCTTTGTTTTACACACTAAAAAAATTCTGAAGAAAAACTGTACTACACTGAAACTAAGACTAGGTTACATTTCAGTAATGCAATTACAAAAACTATTATGCAGATATTCAAACCATCCCTTAAAAAGATACTAGTGATGACCAACATTTTATGTTATGCAATGGAAAGGCACAGTAGAGCTCCAGTATAAACCTCCTTCCACATCCTGATAATATCATTCAGCAACTTTATAAATACTGAATAAAGGATACTTATGTACAAGATAGAAGATAATTTCCCTCTTCTAACACAAGCCAACATCTTTCTTGTGGGCAGCTTTACTGAAAATCCAGCAATGCCAATGGGAGGCAGGAGCTGTTTTAAAATAGGTCATCATTACTAAGGAAGTGCTTAGTCTTACAGCAGTCCCTTTGAAATACAAATTTTTTGTGGATTACTATAATAAAACAGTCCTAAGCCCTTATCAAAGAAAAACCTTGTGGCTATGAAGAGTGACAAAAAATGCTACCAATTTTAAACTGTTCTTTCTTATTTAATGTAAGAAGTGTATCTTTCAATTATTTTAATAATAACAAGAATAAATATACATCAGTGCCTTTACTTATTGTAATGATCATTAACTATTAGACTATGACTCAGCTTCCATAGTGAAATTCCAGTTTCAGTGAATGCTTTTTAATTATTATTTTAAAGTGTTATTACCCAAAATTATAAATCTAAACAAAGGCACTATTTTAACCTATATTTCTTTTAATTAATTAACTTCTTACCTGCCCCATTGAGTTAAGAAATAGTAATTTATGTCTGAGAAGTTAAGTTAGGACATAAGTGTCTGTGTGATTATGGACTAATTCCATAATTTTTATTACTCTTGCCTGTTCAGAACAAATATAACCATGCATACTGATAGTTAAAAATCTTACTAAATGTCTATTTTTTCTTTCTCCAAGTAAAAGCATGTTTTGTACATTAGAATATCTGTGTTATAAAGAGTTTTGTAATATATAACTCAGATCAAATTTTAGACAAAAACACTTGGCAAATTCTGCAGACGACATGTTCATGTAAACACTATGTAGTACCTAAAAGCCTTTTCCTTCCAACCATGTCTATATAAATTTAAAATACATAAATATACCTCAGTACTCAGCTATAGCTCATCAGATTTCATTCAGCTTTGGCCACCTGCATGTTCAGTTATCAAGCAGACAGAAGAATTCAAGGCTTTCAAATAACACGTACTTTCTCTGTACTCTACCCTGAAAGTACCTTTTCTTGGCCCAGTGCTTTCACAGCACCGCCTACAGCATTTTTTCAGATAAACCATAAACAGGCAGGGAAAAAATAGATTTGGATTTTCTGATACATATTTTTAAACATAGAAGATATGGTTTTTAAAAATAAACAGGGAAACTCATAGAAAATACAGGTTTTTTTCAATCATATTGGTGTTTTGCTTAACTTTACAACCTGATGGAATTTTTTGTAAAATACAGCAAAAAAAATTACTGCTTCACTTGAAATGTCTTCTGATGTGATATATATTAGCATGGAAGTAATATCAACACTTGAGAAATATTTCCCGTTCAGTTAAATTTAGCTCCTTAAAGCTACCACTTATATGGAAATCAGACTATCAGCAAAGCATCCACAGATGTAATTTTACAACCAATCCAAAAGGCCAATATGTTATTAAAAGTCAGAACAAGAAGCTTCATTCCATTCATAAATTAAAATTATGTTCTTTTAAATAGCTCATATTGTTCACTATGCTGTTTCCTATTTGTAATACTATAAGTAGTTTGAAAAAAGTAAGATTTTCCTGAGGTATTTCAACTTTAGTACAAAACATGTGCTTAAAAAAAAGCATAACCCTCAGCCTTCTAAATGTGACAGTGATGCTGTTTTCCTAGCTGTTAGATAATACATGGTTCAGCTGTCACTTACTGTGCAGGAGTCAGTTACACAGAATGAAATGAATCATAATCGCAATGACTAACCAAATTAATGGAAGCATGCTGAATCAAAACCCATGTTCCCAAACTGTCTTGGGGCTTGATTCAGCAAAAATATGTTTGATTTCTACACCACACAACATCATCCGTAAATACCTGTTTATCCAGATTTTTAAAGCAAGAAAGTGCTGAATTCAGAATGTACATCAAGTCAACAGTATGTTTTTAACAGAGTACTATCAAAAGTGACCTATCATCTTGTAAATGCACAGTAGCTAAATAAATATTGTTCAAACAGTACATAGCAAAATTGAGATGGTGCATGAGTTTATAGAGTTTTCTTTGGGGCTTAATCTTATATTGTTTTAAACTCACAAGCAGTAGACAAATCCTGCTTGTAACTTCCCATCTAGCAGTCTGACTAGCCTCATCTATGAGATTCTGTCTTCTAGCTTAAAATATCCATTAATCATTCTTACTGATGAACAGCAAGGGAAGGTTTTCTTTGCAATGTACTTTTGATGATAGCTATGCTTAATCCCACATGTTGAAATATTTGGTATTCCAAGGTCTTCTTTTAGATCTCATTCTTCAAAGGCTTTCTGAATTTAGTGTAAAAAAACATACCAAATCCTAAGAATAACCCTGGACTAGAAGGGAAACACGCTCAGGTTCCCAGTAGTGAGTCCCAAATAGTAAAGTTATGGATAAATGAGCATACCCTAATTAATAATTTATAGAAATAAAAGCAAAATATGTAGATTGACAAAGAGGGTTCTAAAGAAAAATAGGGAACCATAAAAGTCAGTGCCATTAGGGAATGTGTCAATGGCATTCCTATAAGACCAAATACTGCAGAGTTACCCTCAAAGGCAGAACTCTGCGGGTCAGACTCAACTTACCCAGCTCAAGAAGTCTGCGAGGTAGGCCTCTACATCTGAAATATTCACTCTATCTTCTTTTCAAGTCCATAGCCAGAAATAGGCTCTGCAATCCATCTGGCCTTTTTGAAATATCTAAATTAAGACGAGATGGATCAGATCCTAAAGGCACCTCTTTATTTCCATTTGCTTCAAATTGAATCTAAATAATTTCAGACATGGATGTTTTCCACTTCATATGTTCAGATCTAGTCAGAAGAATCCCAGAGATTTTCTCAGCACGGTAGCGCAATCCAAGCTCTAAATGTTATAGCATGGGAATGAAAAAGATACCAAAACTGAGGCAATACTTTTGATTAACCAGGCAGTTCTATGAGTGCTGAACTTAAAGAAGTCTGATTTCGTGATCACTCACACCTTGTGCCTGGCTTATTCTGATTCTAAGGTTGGTTCTCCCCGAGAAGAACTCCTTGGGATATAGAATGGTGTAAGCAGACTTTTTCCACAGTCAGGATTGTGGACAAACCCTTGCACTACCCATTTACTAATTTTAATTAAACCCTTAGTTAATTAAGTATTTCTGGGACCTCAAATTTTTGCCAATTTTTTTGTAAGCCAACCAACAGCTTCCACTTCCAGAATAGAAATAGCAGCAGACACAACTGTTTCCCTTACAACAATGTAGCATTCATGTATTTCCAAGGAGATGCAAGACCTGTGTTGTAGATCCTTTCTCAGCTCTCACTGGACAAGTTATGGGCAAAACTGGAAAAGTTTATTCTGCATCCTGACAGTGAAGGCATACAACTGTGCAGTCAGGAATGTGAATGTATGGACAGGCAAGAGAAGTCAAAATAACTCTGTTATTTGCCTCCAGAGGCAAATCCTCATTCTTGCTCCAAGGGCTGTTTGTGCATTTTATTTAAGTACTCTAATGCAAAATTCATAAGAGGCATCTGATACAGACAGAATACAACTCAATGGGGATGAAGACAAACACTGTGCATTAGCTGAGGTAATAAAATTCAAAATACAAAATGAGGAACAATTGATTCAGCAACAGTTCTGCAGAAAAACATGGTGAAGGTATAATAGATCACCAGATGACCATGCGTCCATAAATGCTCTATCACAACAAAAAACTCAAACACACATGGCACTGTCTGTACAAGGAAAGTGTTCTGTGCAAGACACTTCATTTTATCCTCATGCTCTCCCCATACACTTTTGTTTAGAATACTCTGTCTTGGTTTGGACATTCTATTTCAGAAAATATCTGTTAGAAGCTATATACAGACCAGCCACAAGAGTGGTCAAAAGTCTAGGAAATGTTACCTGTTGGGTCTACAGAAAGGACATGATGAGAATATACAGGAAGAGACGTTCACATTTGTAAAATATGTGAAAAGTTGCTGCAAACAGAAAAATAACAGACTGCATTGCATTGCCACTGAGGACAGAGTAAGTAGCAAATGGCAGGAAAGAGATTCAGGTTTAACAGTAGGGGTAAAAGTCTATTGGTAAGGATAATGACTTGGAGTAACTGAGACTAGTTATCTAGGGAACTCAAGATATCTCCATCCCTGGCTGGGTCAGTAGTTGGAGTCATTGATCTCATACCTTTCATCAGTAAACTATCATTTGAAAAAATGTAAAATTTTCCAAGAGTTTTACCCTAAAATCTGCTTGGCCCACTTCTCCGCTTCTACTATATAGGCAGCACAACTCTTGCAGAGCGAGTAGCTTGAATTCAGTGGATTGTCTGCTATGTGCCATCGCCTCAGCCATGAAGCTTATTTATTTCACTGGTTAGATGGGCGCTCACGACTGGGAACCACTAGATTAGACAGATAAGTGTCAGAAATTGCTGTCTTAGAGTTGGTCATCCCTTGAGGCAAAAGATGAATTGGAAGACCTCTTGAGGTCCCAACTAGCCCTGTTTTCTATTATTGTATGTGTTCTCTGGGCTTTAAACAGCTTTAAAAGTGTTGCTTCTCATTCATCCCTTCTGTAAAGAGAAAAAGAAATAAATGCACCAAGATTTAGATTAACACTATATGGAAAAAGATTTTTTGCTAACATACTGGAGTACTCATTTCTGAAAAGTTTTATGAAAGGTGGTTGTAAAACAATTTCCAAAACAGACTGACTGCTTCTAACTCACAATTTTGTTTAAAGGTCAAAACATTTGAAGTCCCTCATATTCTTAAGATAGAACACATTCAAAGAAAAATCTGCCCTCAGAAATACGCAGAACCAAAATGCCACGTTATATTGAATACCTAGCGATGCTATATGACCTGTTGCCTACTCTGTGTACAAATACAATATTATATTTGCTATAGGAAACTATTTGCCTTAAAAATATTAATGTCAAATAAAGAATAAGTAACTAGAAAGTATTTAAGCAACTTCATGTGATATTTAAGAAGAAAAACAAATGCCATAGAGAGTAAACAAATACAATAATGGGGCTTATGTGCTATTTAAAGTTTAAAGATTTCTTATGAATTTTTGAAATAGAAGCACTCAGACTTTTTTGAAACACACATTCAACTCTTGCTAACTCCTGTTAGAACAAACAGAATATCTCACTGTGATTTTAATAAAGGAGTTTAAAGGCTAAATCAAATACATTCTTTAGGGCCTCACATCAAAACTTCAAAGTTTCTAAAGATACATAAAGCCAGTTATTATAACTATTACTCTTTCCCTCTCAAAATGCATGAATTTGATTTCTTTATCAAAATGCAACTAAGATCACTCTTCAAGCATGTTTAGGCAGAGAAATGTAGTGACAGCTGATATTTAAATTCAGGATGATAAAAGAACTTACTTCCACCTTCAATGAAAACAACAGAGAACAGCAGAAATTGCTTTGAACTCTTACTCTCCAAAAATCACATGTATTAACTTCTTAAACACACTACTATTCCCCTATACAATCTTGTACTGCTACATTTACTCTTCCAGTCTCAGTCTTTGCTGTTCCCTTTGCAGCTCTAAGACTTGAGAAATAACATAAGGACGCGGCAATAACATAATATCACACAGAAGCAGCATTTCAGCACTGACTTTGCAATGTTTTGTATCACCAGGAGTTTAATAACTCATAAGATGCTGGAGTTTACCAAGTTTATAAATGCGCCACCAGATTTGATGAAAACTGTTTTTGTTAATAAACTATAACATACCCTCCACAGATATTATTTCAAGGCTGTAACAGTTCCTCCTGTTACACCACACAGTCCTGCAAAAGACACAAAATCTAAACTCATCAAACATTAAAAACAATGTGGTTTGATTTGAATTTAATATTTATAATATGAATTAATTTGTCTGAAAGACAACTGGTTTTAAATGCCATTTTTCAGCAGTTGGTATTTCAAGAGATTTTTCCTACTTGTGAGTAAGTTAAAAGACTCCTGCCAACTTTTAAAGAGATTGGGTTGTCTATGATAACTTGTAGCTAATAACCATGATACAGCAAGACATGATTAAGACAGCTCACAGGATCTAAACTTAATTCCAAAAATCATCCCCACCTCAATCTCATTGCTAATGTATTGTGTCTGTTGAAGACAAGTGAGTATAGGTGAGCTCATAACTCACTATTTTTTGTGTTCTTGGGGTTTCACCTTCCCAAGATAGGAAAAAGGCAGGCCTAATGGTCTTAGAAACTTCCTTAGCATTCTGACTGTGAATATGACAGTAAAACTTTAAGGAAGCTGCTAAAGCAAAGGAATGAGAGGTGGCATTAAGCTAAAGAAAATTCCTCTCCCACTGGATTAAATTTCAAAGTTCAAACTATTATTCCATTTTTTGCTCCTTATTATGGAACTTTGAAACTTTGAATATGCTGCAAGTATTTTAAAACTTCATTGGCACAGTAAAAACACATTTTACACCAGTCTTGCAGTAATCTATTACTTCTGTGTATTTTGACACTTAAAATATATACACTAATTAGCCTGTTGTTTCAGTGGAAAAATCAATTATTTGACATTCTCAATTATTTAGACGTTACTCAGCTCACAGATGCATGCAGACAAAACCAAGAATAGACAATTCAGTCACCTAACCTCACCACCAGAGACCACTGCTTTCCTCCCAGTCACTGCTTTCTAGGATGCAGTCCCACTGCCTTAAATTATGACCTCCACTCTCTTTTTTTGGACACAAAATTTAATTTTTTTTTTTTTTTTTTTTTTTAAGAAATGCAGAAAAGTTGTTATTTGACAAGATTACAGAAAGCACATACTGCCTGGCGTTAAATATCTATTTTTGTGGTTCTTTGTTAACTAAATCCTGCATCTGTTTTACTGTTTTTCAGCCGCAAATGATATCAAGCCTTTCTACATCCAGCTCACCCCACTAGTATTTCTTGAATGTGAGGACATCAGCACTATTGCCATCCTCTGAAATTTTACTCAACTTTAGCATTAGCAAGCCAAATAATTAGCGTAACTGCCACTCTGTATAATCTCCAAATACATTCTGCTTAGTCACTAAGAGGAAGTACTAATGCTATCTTTGTAGACAGTGCCCAAAGTGTGTTAGATGCTTTAGAGAACAGTTGTAAACGCTGAGTCTTCTTGAAGAGCAAATGGTACAAGGTGTAATGACCTGACAAGTATTATCTACAGCATAAAATGTCTTTGCATGTGATAAGAGTGAAGAGCAAAGAATAATGACAGTTTTGAGAGAGGCCCAAAAATCAGTCCAAATTGTTAAAACTAAAGAAAGGAGAGGTGATAAAGAATATTAGGAGGGAGCAAAGAATGAGGTAGTAGGAAGGGAAGAGGATAGCGCAGGGTGGGGTCAGGGGCAAATACCTTCCTCAGTTATATATATCTTTGTATAACTTCCACTATCACTTATTTTATACCACATGAAGTTATTACTTTTAAAGTCACCTTGACCATATTTTATTTTAAAATGTGTAGAAACAAGAGCAAAATGATGAGTGGTGTAGCAATGAACTGTTCTGATCAGCACTCCAAATTCAGACAAAACGCAGTGCAAAGTTACGGAACCATAACTTAACATTGTCTGGATTTCTAGTTTACTGTTTAGTCAAAAGCAAATCTTTTTGCCTTATCCTATAACCTTTAGGAATTCCTATATGTATTTTTATCTTCAAAAAGTAAAATGAACTCAACCCTTCAGCTCCAAAGTGTAAATCCTAAATATATAATTCTTTTAAAACACTGTAAATCAGAGCTTATTATTGATAAAGCAGGATAATTATTTATAAAATAGTACAATAGCTTTGTGAGGCTAATATTTACACTGCTGTGACTCACAGCCTTCAATCTATTGCTTCCTCTTCCCCAGGTGAGAATCTTGCCCCACATGTCACTCACTCACAGTGCCATACAGAGCCCAGACAGTCCAGCTTCCTTAAGGTTTGCTTGTCAGAGATTTTCTTTCAGTCAGTGTAGCTACCCAATTTTTACCATATCTGTGCAATCAGTGACACAGCAAGTGAGCGCACACAAGCCTGCAGTCAGTTGTACCTTCCTAAAGCCTCCTCTGGACTTGACAGTGGTGGCTAATGGAGAGCCATCATTCTCTAGCTCACCATTCATGTTCCACCGGTCTTCTCCCCTTGGGTAAATCAGATGACAATGCCACACACATGTTTAAAAGAGGTTTGTTATAAAGACCTCATGGTAAGCACATGATGCTTTACAAATATATGAAAAGCTGGATAATTTTATATTGAAACATCTTTTGGAAAAATTTGTCTTCTATTGGGCCAAACTGTCCATACCCCATGAAAAATTGAAATGTATGCCTTTTCAGAACTGTGAGTCTGACTGTGCAAGGAGAGCATTTTATCTTTAGAACTGCTAGGCAAAGGAGCTGGAAACTCATGATACTGCAAGTAGAAAAGTGTACACGCACACCACAGAGGCTGAAACAGAAGTCTTTATAAATAATGGCAGCATTCTAACATCTAGGTGTTTTTTTTCTCTGTGCTTCCTCACGGGACTGTTCTTTGATATAGAAATAAAGTACAGACAAAAAGTAAAAAAGCACAAGATTGATCCCATAAATCAATCCATGTGCTATCTAAAATCTGTTTAAAAACTTACATACACTTAACTAGATTTTATAAGAAGGATGTGCATAATGTAAAGGAAGAGCCACCATCAAAAGTTCTACACTGGATCCAAGACAGTAAAACATCCACAAAGATAAAATTTGAAAACATGTAAATATTCTTAAACAAGCAGAGAAAGGCTTACACCCGGAGTACAGACATAAATTCACTCTGAGTGTCACACATTATGCATAGTAAATATTATGCAAAGTATACATTCAATAACCTTGTCCAAAAAGACACCTTCTCAGAACATGACATTCTAAATGTACTCTAAGGGCCCCAAAAATTACAGAAGACAGACAGTCAAAGCATCAGAGTTTGCCACCCATCCTTTTTAAAACAGAAGCTCCACCACACAAACATAAGGCACAACTGTAGCTCGGTGTATTTCACAGACCAAACCAGGCCAAAGGAGAGTGCAAATCTGGAAAGCTTCTGCTTTCCATGCCATCATGTTCCAGCAAATCCTGGCAAGAATTCATGCTGACCCGATCACTATTAGCTGCTACAGATTACAACTCAATACCATCTGCATTTCCTTTCCCCAAAAACAGTAAAACAAGCACAAGGAGAAGTTATGTATCTATTTTAAATCCACACATATTTACCCCAGGGAGTGAAAGGAAAAGAATAAATAGTCCACATTACAGATGTGAGTCACACTACTTAATGCTCTTTTGGAAAATGCTCAAATACCACAGTGATGGGCACAGCATAAGAATTTGAAAAACACAAGATAGAAATAGAATTAAGAAAGGAAGTAGAGCCCAGGGACTAGTCATTCATACTGACACTCAATCAACAAAAATTTAAAAAAAATAGAGAGAAAACATTCTTGCTGCTTTCTTCAACATTTGAACAGTTCTTGTATTAATATCTCTAAATGACAACTCTTGTTTTCAGCATCTTTTTTTATCCTTCCACATTTCTCCATGGAATGAAATGACACAATTTTATTGCTTAGACAGACAAAAAATACCTTCCACAAAAAAGGAGCTTGCCTTTGAGGAGAATTACACTTGAACAAAGACTGCAGAATTTAGCTCTATATTTATCTCCATGCAATAACAGTCGTTCATTCATATAAATATGGGGAGTTTCTTTCTTCTTCTTTCTCATGTCTTGACAGAAGGAAAACATCTCTCAAGAGAATTAAATTCAGTAATATCTACCTAAAGAAGGAGAAAAATCTCTGGTATGACTTTAGTGGAGGGTTGTGCTTAATAAATTCGTAAATATTTTCAGAATGAATATACACTTGATGGTTCAAAGACACACTTCATTTTAAGAAAAATGAAACTAGTGAGTCATTCATCTAACACCAGATCATGTCTCAGTATCCTCTAAAATATTGTGGGCTAGCTATTCAAATTCCATTGACAACAGCATTTTCCTAAGAGAGCTGCTTTAGGCTGTCCTTGATGTATAAACTTCACACCATACCATTTCCCTCGCGGCTTACTCACAACTCAAGAGGGCACTTAAGTGAGACATAAAGAGAAACTAAACCACACATAAAGTTTATCTTTAGATTTGATGAAGACCTTTCTTTTGTCCATTGTCTGCTTCCAAGATTCTGAAAACTATAAATGAAAAAAGTTCTGTTTAATTTCTTTAGTTGGTTTCACCTTGCCATTACTTGAGAACAGTTTATTCTTCATTTGCAAGCTTAGCAATTCAAGCTGATTCCAGTATCGTACTGAAATCAGTTTATATTTGATCATAAATATTATTGTCCACAACAAAAGTTACCAGGAACCTTCTTCAAAACTCTAATGCCCTTAATACGTATTTAAACTGTAACTTCCATTTTCCTTCTCTGTTAAAGATTTTTAAGAGTGCAGAAATTTTAGAAAAACATTTGCATTTACTTTGATCTAACACACAATTTAGTAATGTAGGCTAAATTGTTTTAAAATAAAGGTATCACAATAGCAAACAATTTGTAGAGCAAGAGGCTAAGAGGTGGTGACAAAACAAGGCATGGCCCTTTATTTCCAGTGCTCACATTACACTGATATGTTTCAAAATGTTCACAAAAAAACCCCTTTATAAATAGACTTAGAAATATTTTGACGAGATCACCTCAACATTTAGGAGCTGTCACACTAACGATATCTGAAGTTTTTGGTATGATGCTAACAATAATGTAATGAATCTTGGAAACAGACTTCAAAGTCAGCAGCTAAAGCCCAGAGGACAGGTTCCAGGTGCTGAGTGCAAAAGGCCAGCTGCACATAACATGTCCAAGCACAACACTAATTTTGGTATAAAAAACCGCCTAGTGCTTCAGCTTCACCACGTTCATCAAAGGCATGTCTAGGATAGCAGTACTCTGGCTTGCTTTTAAGCCACTCGAAGTCAGTGTGGTTACTCTGCCACGGAGGGAGAGTAGTTTTGTCGGCTTTACTCGGAGCCTCCCAGCCCAGTTGGGGAAGGACGCGACCCACGCCCCGCACGGCAGCGGGACCCCCGCGCTGCACCGCGACCCCTGGGTGGGGCTGGGGCTGGGGCGAAGCGCACGGGAGAGATCGCGGACACCGCCCCGCGCCCAGCCCGGCAGCGGACAGCGGGACACCGCGGACAGCTCCCGGGGCTGAGCCGGGACACCGCGGACAGCTCCCGGGGCTGAGCCGGCCGGGACACCACGGACAGCTCCCGGCGCTGAGCCGGGACACCACGGACAGCTCCCGGGGCTGAGCCGGCCGGGACACCACGGACAGCTCCCGGGGCTGAGCCGGCCGGGACACCACGGACAGCTCCCGGGGCTGAGCCGGCCGGGACACCACGGACAGCTCCCGGGGCTGAGCCGGGACACCACGGACAGCTCCCGGGGCTGAGCCGGCCGGGACACCACGGACAGCTCCCGGGGCTGAGCCGGCCGGGACACCACGGACAGCTCCCGGCGCTGAGCCGGGACACCACGGACAGCTCCCGGGGCTGAGCCGGCCGGGACACCACGGACAGCTCCCGGGGCTGAGCCGGCCGGGACACCACGGACAGCTCCCGGGGCTGAGCCGGCCGGGACACCACGGACAGCTCCCGGGGCTGAGCCGGGACACCACGGACAGCTCCCGGGGCTGAGCCGGCCGGGACAGGGAACAGCTCCCGGCGCTGAGCCGGCCGGGACTGGGAACAGTTCCCGGCGCTGAGCCGGCTGGGACTGGGAAAAGCTCCCGGCGCTGAGCCGGAATACCGCGGACAGCGGACAGCTCCCGGGGTTGAACTGGGCCGGGACAGCGGACAGCTCCCGGCGCTGTGTCGGGCCGAGACAACTCCCTGCGCTGAGCTGGCTGGGACACCACGGACAGCTCCCGGTGCCGAGCAGGGCTGCCGTGGTCAACCGCCGGTGCCGGTGCCTGCGCTGGGGCCGCCCCCTCGGCCGTGCCCCGCTTCCCGCGGCGCGGGGCTCACGCTTGGAAAGAGCAGCGGGGCGGGGGCGGGCGGCAGACACGTTGTCGGGGGAAGATGGCGGCGGCGGTGGCAAACCCACCCAGCGCGGCGGCCGGAGCCCAGGCCCGGCGGGGCCGCTCCGCCCGCCC
>VWZG01001036.1:478103-502073 GCA_013396735.1 Grallaria varia | reverse complement strand
CCCAAAAAAAAAAAAAATATGTCCTATCTAAGAACACTGATGAAACAATTAAATCCAAATCTGCAGGTTTTCAATCTGCAAGAGGCAGTAAAGTTCTACTTGCAGATCTTTCACGTTGTGAGACGTAACTCCTCTTTCATATCAGTGCTGGATAACGTCTAAGTGTATGCAGCAATAATAAAGTAGTTTTGCAAGGTTTAGTTTGAACAGCTTGAAATCATACATTACTGCAGCTGGTGCTATTTGTAATGGACCATGACATCAACTTATGACCAGGTGCAAAGGACTGGGGGGAAAAAGTCATCTTCCTGAAACTATGGTCCTCATTAGGTGTATTTCCACAGAGGATAAATTCTAGGATATAGCTCCACTAGCTAAAGAGTTCTGCACACAATATTGAGCTGAAAACATCATTCCTTTGGGGAAACAAATTCTGGAGGAACAGATTGCCAGAAGGACATGAGAGACTGGCCGTGATAAAGCACGCCTTAACAGTAATCCATACCTATTCATCAAATTTTAATTTTGTCTAAAAAATGTCATTAGCATCCTTAGCTAAAGGGGGCCTGATCCATTTCTTGTTGTACAAACACATATGATATACCTTTTGTTCTTATACATAAATGATTATGTACATACTGAGCAAATTATATATATATACAGATATCCATAACAAATAAACTGTAGGATTTTTCATTCAGTTCTGAAAGCATCCTGCTCTATCAGTCCACATCACCTTCACCTTTCAAACTGGATTCCAGCCAGCTGGCTCTCACCTAATTCCTTGTTTCTTCCAGGCACTAGATAAATTTGGCATTGAAGTCAAAGAGAGGAGGAAATGTAGCGTCATGTGTCATCAGATTACCAAAGATAGTACAGTCCTTATCAATCTAGGAATGTTGAATGGAAGAATTAACCAGACTGATCCCTTTGGGAAACTACATTTTATCCTAAGGAAGTGAAGAAAGAGAGAAATCACTCAATCACTTCTAAGAATGATTAAAACTAACCAGAACCAGTTAAAAAGAATGAGCAATCTCTGTTCATTCATTCTCAGTTGGTTCACAAATACTTCATGCAACATCTCAACCATAAACACTAGCAGTATTCAGGCTGTAGTTTTGGTTGCAAGACATAACTACAGTTCTATATGCATTGCTTCATCCTTCTGAATTTCTTTCCAAAGGACCTTTACCTCTGAGCTTTTTGGATTTACAGTGCCTGCTTCTGTAATCATTTCAATGCACCTGTGATTTTTCATCCACAAATTATAAATACTTGCTTCCAGGATGACTGTAGAATTTCAAGAACTTTCTCCTTGGTATTTACTCTGTTTCCACTAAATCCTGTACCACTACGTGGGTAACTATAAACAAATAAACCCAGGGACAGGAACTGTAATCCCCATATATTATTTGGTTATTTACTTTGAAAAGAGAGAGCAGATTCAGAGCAGAAGGTATCCTATGACTCAATGAAAAAATGGTTCAACCTGACCTTTCTATGTTTCTGTCTTCCTTTCTTCCAAACAGTTCCACCTATGGTTTCTCACATTTTTCTGCCATTAAAATCAAACATCATTTGTTCATGTTCCTGTCAGCCTGCACAGAATTGTATCATGTTGTTCCTGTTACTTACATGAACCAGGTGACATATTGATGAAAACATACTCAGATCACAAGCTTCTCTACTTACTCCAGAGTAATGATGTCAACAATAACCTACAATCAACCAACAATACAAATTACTATCATGTAGTATGATCATTTACAAAACTGATTTTTGAGGAGCATTCATTTGTAATTCCCTCACCTCTAAATTCTGACCTTCACATTCATGTGTCTACAGGTACCTGCCCTTCCTATCTCAGTTCTCATTCTGAACTCCTTACCACACTCTGAAAAAGCAGATTCCCATACCTGTTTTACAATCTCTTGCTTAAATTGTTCTCCACTGTAAAATTTGCAAATGAAAATTCACTCCAACTGTGTATCAAAAGTATGTGATACCTTCTTTTAGTGGTTTCTCTAAGTCATCTAACTGTACTGACACCAGCAGAGTTATTAATACAAGTTTTCTGATACCCTTTTTTTGAATATGTTCCTTTCTGGTTCTGCTAAACATGAGTGGTTCCCAAGGAAACAGTGACATTGTAACCTGGTTTTGTACATCACCACAAAATGCCTTTCACTAAGGGTCTGACTATGCTTACTCCCATTTCCTTCCTATAGCAACTACAAGAGTAAATTAGCTGGTGGATTCATTGTTCAAGCACGTTAAGTGTACCTCTTTCCTGAAAAGAAAATGCCAACATTTGCTTTATTATGTTTTGCATAAGGGAGAAATCCAATGTAACTAATTACCTATGCTATTTTTGTCCCAAGCTGAAACTTGGAAAACATCGTTATGTAGCTGACATGAAAGGAACTTAAACGTATTCTGTTACAGATCAATGAATGGAGGAAACTAAAAACATATTCTGGGTTGAAAATGTCCAGTACTCAAACTCTCACTGGATCAAATGAGATGCATAAGAAATGTATGCTGTAGGACACTTCCTGGGAGCAGTTTGCAAGGGACTCCTCAAATTCCCACTGAGGAAGGACAAAACTATATTGCAGCAATTTGTGCTTCCCAGGTCCTGTATGAAGTGCTATCAAACTATCATGGACTGGTTTTCTGGTGCAGTCTTGGATCTTACTTATCTTTCTCCTGGGTAAATTGAGGAAGGTAATTATATTGTATAATTTCACCTATATTGTCATTTGCTTTCTTTCAGGAGGATTTTGCTTACTCTATACACTTTTTTTTTCCTGCTCCAAGCAAATTTGTATTGGTTGGATACTTGCCCACAAATTATTTGAATAATTGTTACTCTCATTTCCCATAAAAGAGGCATAGTATACCCAGTATTAGCCATAATAACTCTATGTCAGCTATATTCAAAGAAATAGCCCCTCCCAATTTCACTGGTGCCAATGATCTGTCTGCAGTGGATAGAAAAATACTGGTCTCTCAGGTAGACCCTCCACTTTTTCCTCCCCTCCATGCACCTGATCAGTACTTTCAAAGCATCAGAAGAAGGGGAAAGTTCTTAAATTGTGCTGAAGAGTGTAATTTAATCCTTACCCACTTCCAACAAACCCTTTTGCTGTTCAGGAAGTACTATTAACAAAAACCTTTTGGATTAGAGGATTGGGGGTTCGCCGTGGGCATCATGGTAACTAATGGGGGTGTGGAGGATCTTCAACCTTATTCCTAAATCAGCTTAGGTGGCGAGAGATTGATTTGCCTTCTTTCAGTGGACCGAGATGCTGGTATCCAGGTTGTATTTTGAAATACAATATGGGAGAGGTCCTGGCATGGTTTCTATAAACACAGTCGGCTGAAGACTGAAGAAAAGCTCAGATCAGTTAGATTGTTGTCTGGTTTAAGGCTGAGAGAGTTGGAGTTATTCAGTCTGGAGAAGTGAGAGCTCTGGGACACCTTACCATGACCTTTCAGTACCTCAAGGGGATCTATAAGAAAGATGAGGACAGATGTTTATGGAGGGTCTGTTGCAATGGGACAAGGGGCAATAGTTTTAAGATGAAGAGGGGTAGAATAGATAGAAGTAAGAAATTCTTTCACCATAAGGGTAGTAAAACACTGGAATATGTTATGCTGTTCAGAGAGGTAGTGGACTAGATGACCTTTAAAGGTTCCTTCTGACCCAAACCGTTCTATGAATGGGACACTTGATAAACATGATTTCTACAGCCTGGGAGGTTTTGTCCAGAGCAATTATACACAGAGTTCATAGGTTTGTAAATATAATCAATGCTACAAACTTTATCATGTCTCATTCCTGCAATTCTGTTTACATGCTTAGTTTGAAATACTGTCTGAAATAGGTGTGTTATGTAACATGTTGAATTCAAGGTGCAGGCTAAAGTCTTTACAGGATCTTAAACTTACTCGATATTTTCTGTCTGAATTTGACAATTTGATTTCCACTGTAATTCAGTTGGTTGAAACTCAGAGGAAATTTTGAAAGAAAGTAAAAGGTTCTAAGTTCCTGTGTAGTTAGAGGTTTTTGGTTATACATTTCTATCTGATTCTTGACCTGCACCAGCAATGCTTCAAAATAACTGGGCAGCAAATTAATTTTTTTATTCTAGTAGTCTTTCCAGGATTTTGTTTTCAACAGTGTAGGAATTATTCAGCAAAAAGAATCCTAGAATCAAGAATTCTACCAAAACCACACATACCATGTACTTCTATTGGTGACTTATGGACTATTCATTGATATTTAATGCTTTTGTTAGTGTCAAAAATTGTCCACAACTTGTGCACTTTGGTTTCTTTTTAACTGTTTCGAGTTGTTAGTATGTGTTTCATAACAATGAGTATGTAGACATTATTCAATGTATAAAGCACAGGCTGACATTAACACATACTTAGAACATTATCATATGTTCCTGTAAGGTATGCATAGAGGATTGCCTTCTCTGTTTGCTGCCTTCTAATCCTTCTTCCCTGACCTCTCCTACAATTCCATAACTCAAGCTGCTTCAGAAGAAACACCAATATTCTTAGTCACATGTGATGGTTTGGATTTTCTCATTCAGTCATAAGACTGTCCTTCAGAGTTGGTACAGAATATCCTGTTCCAGATCTCAGGAATATATTCATTCCTATTGTAGTACCATCTTGAAAGTCCCAAATCTTCTGATTTTATATAAGATAGAAATGATTGTTTGCCCTGGGTTTTTTCCTTTCTTTTTATTTTTATTTTCCTTAAGGACTGTACTATGTCATTCTCTAGCTCAATTCATTATTGATTATTAAAGGTAGCAATAACATCCTGAATTATTATTACAGTCATGCCTTGAAAGCTTAGTGATATATGAAGAGTCTGGTGCCCTAGAAATTGATAGAAAAAATAGCACATACAACAGTCTGTTGCCACAAAAAAACTCAGAGTGCCATAGACAAAACTCAATACATGGGTAACTCAGATAAATGCAGGGGATTGAAATGAGAAGACAGCAGTAAGATAAAGTTAGCAACACTAAAGAAGTGAAAGATGATTATTTTTTCATGGACATTATTGTAAGATGGTGTTATATCGATCTTTGAAGAAAAAAAGGATACATGATTTGGGAAGCAGAGCATCACTGCTGGAGAAGAACTGCTTAAGGTTTTCCCAAAGCAACACTCAGGTGGGAATTTCTCAAAGTAACGTCCATCCATGAGAAACCAGCCCTTTACTAAGGTCCTTCCTTCACTGGACCCAGTGAGTTGTTACCTCTCTTGGGAGGAGAAAGAAAACACTCGTCTGACAGTTTGCTTTCCTCAAAATCCAAAGGCAGCAAGGCTTCAGGTGTCTGGATTTTCAATCACAGTTAATTCTCACAGACTTGGAATATAGCAGCTTTGATAATGAAAGGGATGGTAATTAAAGTTCAGCATATGGTATTTTCTATCTAAAAAGCTACCTATCTGTACTTCATATCTGCAAAATTACCAGAAAATTGATCATGAAGTTCAATCAATTCAAATAATACATAAAAGTAGAAGTGGTAGCACTGCAAAATTTCTCACAAAAACAGAAGGGTACAGACAATTTTTTTTTTAATGCAAACAAAGATTCATTACAATTTTACCTCCAGTACACAAAGAAAGAGCCCATATTTTGTGAAAGTTCATTTTATACTCCAAAGACAAAGAGCACTAGAATGACAGAAGCTAAAGCCTAATTGGGAAAAAAAAATTCTTTCTTGTGTATAGAGATCATTAGCACTTATTTGACGTGTTCTAATACTGTTTCCCTTAAAAAGCTCCCCATGAGATCCTAGTCAACATACCTCGGACAAAATCAAACTGTGCAGCATAAAAAGTTTATGAAGAGCCTTAATCAACATTAATCAACTTTGGCATTTTACTAGGCTAAGGGAAAAAATGGATTAAGCCAAATGCGAGTCAGCAAACGCATAGTAACATGATGGTGGCTGCTTTGTGTTCTGCTCTCAAGACCAGAATTCATGGCATTCTTTAAAGTAAAGTATAATTAAAACAAGATTAATTCACTGGCTACATTAATATAATTATATTCACAATGAGTTCCTAGTAAGCAGGAAATCAAAACATTCGGAGAAGGAATTCATATGCGCAAAAGCTTGGCTATTTTTATTAGCAATATTAGTTTTTTAAAAATGCAACCTTTGAATACAACTATTACCTTCCCGTGGCTACAGTGTCTTACAAACTGATGCGAAAAGAGTATGCTAGGATTGCTGTGCACCAGCAAAGATACTTAAAACATTAATGGATGATAACTTCATAATTTTATTTCCAGCTTTTCCTGAGGATAGTGAGGTATGAGAAGCAGCAGCTTGGATATACTGTCCAGTTTTGTGGTGGACAGGAAAAAATAATTCTCTATGAAGAATCATCTTGCAAAGGAAGGCATGGAAGAGAAGAGGTAAAAAAATACAAGCTCATTTTTGACATTTTGTCTTGCATTTCAAAGATATATCTATATTTTTTTAAAAATGCAGTGAATTTCCTTCTTTGAATGTGAAGGAAGTTATTTCTCTAAGTGTGCAAGAAACCTCTGAGGGAGACTTTAGATTATCAGCTGTTAAAGCCTGCCTTATCTCCTACAAAAGGGACTACATCCACTATAAAATTAGTCAATGACACTTTCAAAAGCTAGTGTTTATGAGTCGGAAAGGAAAAGAACAGAACCAAGAACTACTTTAATACAAAGGAAGTATGAAACACTGAGCTAACACTGCTGCTTAGCCTACATGTCATTAACTACTGTCCTACAGTGTAGATTAGTGCTGCGGAACTGACGTACTACAAAGCCCAAACAGGACACAGTCGTGTAGAAAGACTTCCCAGACTCATCTCTACTTTTCCACAGGAAACATTTCCAAAGCAGACTTACATGCTCTTCCACAGAGCAAAATGAGCAGGCATTGACACTTTCTAGCATTGACCACACCGTGGATAGAATTTGTTCTACACCTTAATTTAGGGGGCAATAAACCTGTGGCATGTGCAAGAGCAAGCAAGTATCCAGCTGCACTGAGGGGCAGATGTTTTCAGTGGGTTCAGTAAAGCAGTCCTGTACTTACAACGCTTGTCTCATTACAGCTGTACTTCTCTCCATAACAGTGTCTGTGTTAATAATCTTGTTTACTTTTCACCAATGTGTTAACAGTAAATACCCGAATAAATTCCTCTAGTTATCTGGGTGCATTCATTCCTAAATTTCTGTCTTGAATATCAGCTGTTCTGTTGAGTAGCCACCTCATGTGTGCACGCTCTCCCCTGTGCCAGCTATTTCAAAGGACACCAAACAAAAAAACATCAATAACAATTGGTGGCATTTTATTGGTAATACTGTGGGGTTTCATAGGTATTCATCCATCATTCACCATCATTTTCAATGGCTGTCAACAGTTCAAAACCCATAAAAAGTAGTGTGCAGCACACCCAAAACTCAGTCATAAAAATTTAGGAAGATGAGTTATATATTAAAATAAAGCATTGCTTCTTACATGCAAACCATTGCACCGCAAGGGGAGTGTAGGACAAGTCAACATTTGACAAATCTGGATGCAAAGGGAAATAATGACAAAAGATGAGAAGGCTGAGATACTTAATGCATTCTTTACTTTGAAAGCAAGGTCAGTTTTGTCTGGATATCCATCCCTCTGAGCTGGAAGACAGGGATGGGGAACAGAATGAAGCCCTCATAATCCAGGAGGAAATAGTCGGCAACGTGTTATGCAACTTAGATACCCACAAGTCTATGGGTCCAGATGGGATACACCCAAGGGTACTGAGGTACAAGGGTACTGATGGAGCTGGCAGGAGAGCTTGCCAGTCATTTACCAGTAGTCCTGGGTAACTGGAGAGTTGACTGGAAATTGGCAAATGTAATGCCCATCTATAAGAAAGGCTGGAAGGGGGATTCAGGGAACTACAAGTCTGTCAGCCTGACCTCAGTGCCAGGGAACTACAAGTCTGTCAGCCTGACCTCAGTGCCAGGGAAAGTCGCGGAGCAGATCATCTTGAATGCCATCACAGGACACATACAGGACAACCAGGGCATCAGGCCCAGCCAGCGTGGGCTTAGAAAGGCAGGTCCGGCTTGACCAACCTGATCTTCTCCTATGATGGTGTGATCCATTTAGTGGACGAGGGAAAGGCTGTGGATGTTGTCTGTCTGGACTTCTGCAAAGCCTTTAGTCCACCAACTAACCCACAGCAGCAGATGACTGCAGGCCAGCTAGGACACCACTGACTCACATCCTGAAAGCAAAGAGGATGTGTTGGACGCATGGCTGGTTGCTTTTCTCACAAGGAACTACTTCTCATTTCTAGTCAGGAAGTTGCCTCCTGTGACTTTGTTCATCTGATGTAGCATCTTCAACTTTCATACACTCATCAGCTATTGCCCTGAAGTCTACACTGTTCCTGCCCATGATTTCATATCCAGCAAGCATTTAATGCCATTGTTTTATGTCATGTTTCTTTTCTCTCAGTTCACAGGATGAGGACATGCAAAGATGTCTCAGCTTTGCTTTGTTCTCTCACAGGATATCTTGAAAAGGGAAAAAGGCAAACTTGTTAGCTACCCAACTAAACCCGTTCACAGGGAGGAGTACATTGTCTCTCTATCTGATGATGTCCACATGCCCTTAAAAATGAAATTTTGTTGCAATCAGACCTTCCTCCTCAGAAGCAGGATGAAAGTAGCATGAAGAAAGTAGCACAAATTATCCTGTTTGTGTAAATATTTTTTTCCCTACTTGATTCTACATCATGTATATACTGATTGCCTCTTGTACTCCTCCAATTTTGGTACAATGAATTCTACATTATTTTTGCAAAAGAAGAAAAATAAGCACAACAATTTTTTTTTTCTCCAAAACGGTGATGTTAAATGAAGTAAAAAATACATGAAAACAGAGTAGGGTGCAACAGAGCTAATCACTCGAGAAAGAAGATCTGAGGTGATAGGAGGCAACATTTGCATGACTCAAGAAGGAATAGAAATTTCTACAGGGCATGGTTTCATGAGTCAGAATCACATAGAGAAAATAAGCAATGGACAAATTTTGATTTATAGAGATATCATTCCATTGAGAGTTTCTGTTAAGTGGACCATAAAGTATCTGAACTTCACTCCTGTGCTTTATAAAACATCACTGAAACCTCTTGTTATAGCCCGTAATTTGTCTTTATTTTCCCTCATATTCTCATGCACACACACAAATGTAGGAGTCTGCATGACCTGAAGGATTATTTAAACACTGAAAGGACTTAATTTATCAGATTTCTAACCACACACCATTTAGAAGCATTTTACTTCAAGACATTATGTGAAGAAAAAAAATTTCAAAAAACCCCAATGATAAAACAGCCCACTGGACAACATATAACAGTTGTAGTATTTTCCATGTAAATGAAATTAGCGGATGGCTGAGAATAGGATTTTCCAAATCCTCTAAGCACCAGATATGAACAAATAGAGGAAAAGCTAAATTAGCCTGCTTAATTCTAAGTACACTAGAACACAAATTGCCAGAATTATGCAAAGTACACACATGCACTTGCATACACACACCCCCCACACAGAGGCAAACCCACATTTCCCCCCCTTTCTGAACCTAGTACCTTGCTGTGTTGGGTTGCTTAGGAGACTCTGATCCAAAGAGTTATGTCAGCAGGATTATGTAAGCTCCCGACAGGTCTACCAAGGCTGAGTAAATCAAAGATAGAGTGAAGACAGAAATTTCTCTCCTGATTCTTCAAGCGTGGGAGCTGGATGCAGGGCTGATCACCTTGCTCTTCAGAAATATTACTGGCTAAGCCTTCACTTTGTCTCCATGACAATTTCCATCCCAGTTCCTTGGATTAGTGGCTAGCCCCAAACAAATCTATGCAACAAGCATCAGTCCAATCCTGCCTCAGCAAGGAGCTCAAACCTTGGAGCAGCTGCTGCTCCAGAGTCACTCCATCTTACGTACAAGACTCTGGCATGTACATACAATGCTGCAAGTGGGAAAAATCAGCTCAAGTTATGAGGGAGATGGAAAATTACAGTATTGATATTCTCAGCATGAGTGGGTACAGATGGTCAGGAACAGATTGTATCAAATTGAAGAACAATAATAAAATCATGAACTACTGAGGTTCCCCAGCTGGAGGGAACAGAGAGTTGCGCTGATTGTGAGTGACACCACGTAAAGAGTGCTGTGAGACAGATGAGGAACCAATTAGTGGCAAAGCAGCAGGTACCTACACAGTAGGTGAGGATGAAAACCCTTCAAATGCTACCATGACACAAAACCACTTTCTAAAATATCTTACAGAACC
Organism: Grallaria varia; assembly: GCA_013396735.1. Lineage (NCBI taxonomy): Eukaryota > Metazoa > Chordata > Aves > Passeriformes > Formicariidae > Grallaria > Grallaria varia. The sequence continues at coordinate 491,693 of VWZG01001036.1, read as the reverse complement.
TTATTAGCAGCAGTACACCCTCATTGACATAGCTAGGCATGAATGGGAAAGTAAGGTGAACTAACGACAGACTGAACATGACGTGGGTATCTAGAATTTGTTCACACAGCAGCACCAATAGCTTATCCAACTTTGATAATTAAATCACCCCTTGATGGCAAGAACACGGTGGTCTGTCCACAAAAATAACATCAGACTGGTTGTGATAAAACATGGGCACAACAGGTTTGAACCCACAGAAAGTTTTGTTTGTTCCTCTGAATATTTGGGCATGTAAGTTTTAGGTGCTAATGGTGAGTACAACATATAAGCTGCCACTTGAAAAAATAAATTTAAATCAAATACTTGCAAAAGAAGCAAATAAGAAAATTGCCACTCAAATGTATGGTGTTTAAATGTCAGTTCTTAAAAAGGCAATTTTTCTACTGACATGCATCATTTTCAAGTTTTACAGAAACAAATTTTCAGTATCTTTAGTAAAACATGTTAGTAGAACTAAGAACTTTCTGGTATTTTTCAGTGGCTAGAAATAGAAGGGCTGGGTCACTGTAATGCTGTGGAATGTGAGTATCAGAGAGGGATCAGCAAAGCAGAACTTCCCAAAAGCTCAGGACAAAATGCCATTAAAATGGAAAAAGGGAATACATGTTTATGATGAAAAGACAATCACATTGGAAGGCAGCAAAAAGGGATCTCCTGATTTCAATCATGGCTAGAATAAATTATTAAAAAACAAAGGCAGAAATACTATTACCATAAAAAAAACCAAAAACAAACAAACAAACAAACAAACAAACAAAAAAAAAACAAAAACCCAAACTACCCCAAATTAAAGACGAGACTTCCACTTCATACTGAAACTGCCCTATCACCTGAAGAAAAACAAATTTGCTTTATTCAAATAAGACAATAACTGTGAGAAAATCATCTTGCATTAAGCTGAAAGTAGCTTAAAAATGAAGAATTGGAATGCACAGTGTAGGGTAAACCAGGTCAGATCTGGTCAAAGGTAGGAAAAAGGAACACAAAATGATGCTCTAAATCTTGAATTGAGCACAGAAGAAAGAATCCACTGTAGAATGTAGAAGGAAAACCTCCACAAGTACCTGAAAGACAATTTTGGTGATTGTAAGACTGACAGAGCATCACAGTCCTCTCCAGAAAACTCTTCTACATACTTACACTGAATTGGATTTGCAACATCACTGCATCTTCAGGTAACTTTAAGAACAACCGATTACTTCTGGCAGCCTGGTCTTATGCCGACTGTATTTTCAGGCTGCACACTCTCACCGAACAAAATGAGGGCCAAGACCTCTAATGAATTGGCCTGAAGTTAATAGTGGAATTTTGGAGGTAACAGATCCTCAGGACAGTGAAATTCTGCGGTTAGATCACACACACACACATATAGGACATTGCTGATGTTATCTGCTTCCTGGAGACACTGATAAAAAACATGCTGCTAAAGAACTGTCAGAACTGAATACAATGTCATAAAGTTAGAAAGTCAATAAACAAAGGTGGTGAAAACCAGTGTGACCTCAGAAGATTGTACTGCTCCGTAAGAGGGAAGTCTTGAGAGGCGTTATTAGCTCACTTAATAAAACAGCAACTTTTGCATTATTGCACCTGTGAGTAAATGACTCAAGTGGAAAGCCTTGCTTTGCCATGGCTGGCCTCCAGCAGGGAAATCTAACGCCCTACACAACAAGCAAGGAGTGTTTTGTTGCTATGCATTAAACATATACCTGTTAGCATTTGCATTCCCCTTGGTTACTCAGAGACACAGCAGCACAGAATAAAGCAGGCCCTGATGTTCGACTGGACATGTCTTTACACTGCGGCCCAAGACACCTGAATTTTGACACCCCCACGGCCAAGAAAACCAGAGAGCCATTTTCAGCGGAGCATTCACGCAAGCAGCAGTTTTGCAAGCAAATTTGGAAAATTGTGGTAGCATTGGCTTCTGATTGTACACCTTCAATATAACTGAAGTCTTATTCTGGTGATATGAAAAGTAGGTTGGATTAAGACAGATGGATAAAATGAGAACCTGACTGACTTGTAGTGTCTTCCTTCAGGTGTCTTTGGCTGAAATACTTGTCAGTTTAGCAACCCATTGCGTGTTTTTTCAGCTTTTCCTATCTTGTGAATAAAATCTTTGGTTGCTAAACATTTTAACAAAACTTATTTTATTAGATTTTTTGAGCATTTAGCTCTGATCTGTTCTGCCACATTTTTCCGTGTCTGCTACTGTGACTGCATCCCTTAGTGTGACCACCCATTTGAATTTTGGCTCGATCCAAAATTCACCATGACAGTTTTTCAACATACAGAGCTCAGTGAAAAATCTCTGGCTAGGGCTGTTCACATAAAAGACTCTCCACAGAATGAGGCACAAAACATATAAAGGTAATTGTCTTTTGAAGTAAATTACTACATATTGTCCATAATTAAAAGAACTGTCACTGAGCAAGATTCCTGGTTTTATTCCTTTTATTCCTGGAGGGGAAAAACCTTCTTCTGACTAAACCTTAGTTACAAATCACATTTAGACACCCAATTACTGTATTAAGTTTATTCCACAGTTTGACATCAACATCATAATCCAGTTACCTACCCCATGCTGCGCTAACTTGTGATAGTAAACATCTTCTATTCAAGACATTGTACTGCAGCCACTGGACAGCCATAACTGATAGGATTATGTAAAAGCAGCGGCTTATCACAAATGTCATAACGTTTCCTGATATTAAATACTCACTTGAGAATGATGCAACTGCAAATATTGCCAGTGGTTTTGTCTGCCAAGGTTATATTTTGCCTTCAGTGATGCAAAAAAACACAGGCTCTGTTCCTGAAATAGCTGGTCTATAAATATGATACCTTTGGATACCCAGCTGAGCCAATGATTCTTTTGCCTTCAGACTTAAAATGCTGGATTATCCCATTTGGGAGGGGAAAAAAAAATAGGCATTTTAGATATATTGCTTTACACTGAGACACTGAATTTTCCCTACCATCTTCACTCAAACTGAGTGAGAAAACTGCTGAAGTGCCCCTTTCTTTTCCATCTGTGCCTTGCAGCTACCCTAATTCCTGCCACGCCAAACTCCACCTGTTTGGCTAGTTTGCAAAACATTGTTATATTCTGGTAATAATCCTTCCCCTTTGCCTCACCTGTCTTCTCATCCTCCAAGCATTTTTGAGACCAGGTTTCCTTTCCCTTAATGCATCCCAAATATTATGCACAGCATAGTGTAGGTTCATAGACATTTGCAAATGATTAAAGCAACCACAGATCTTCGAGGGTTTAACACTCCTCATTTTTGGAGGGATTGAGGGTAATATTCCACCAGACATTATATGGTAGAAATAACCTCAAGAAAGAAGTATTTCCATTTTCTGATTAGCTAAAGCAAAGTGACACAGCTGAGTCAATGACGACCATAGAGACAGAATTTCTGAGGTGACATTTTGGGAAGCAGGGATGTGAAGAAAACAAAAACAGAAGAGAAAGAAAACCATAATGCTGGAAAATCTGTAATCCTCTGATCAAAACAATTTTACAAATAGGAAGAAGTGATTTCATTCTCAGGTACTGTTCAATCTCTACCCTAGATCTCAAAGTGCAGAAAAAGAGCCAACAGCAGGATGGAGTGAAAGGGAAATGAGTAATGACCGAACGGGCTGCCCAGTTACCCAGGGGTGTTTGCCCCAGAGAGCAAAAGCAGGAGCACCCAGACTGGGACTCCGCAGCTGTTGATAAGCTTTGGCTGTCAGGAACTGGTGTAGTAGTTTCACATGGGTGTTTGATGCAATGGCCTCTCTTAGCAGATATAACAGATTCCCTCCCATCCCTTGTTACATCCCACCATTCACTTGTCCCTTATGCCATGACAGTTTGCATACTGTTTTGTAAATTAATGGCATTTCTCAAGCAACTGAAAAGAATTGTTGTTTTCTGCAATAAGGCTCTTAGAAAATGAGCCACATCTTGAAATAATTCCACTCTGCCTGAATACAAGTTAGATGCTTGGATGTCAGTCTTGTAATAAATACATGAGTGCAACATGTCTACTAAATCTATATTAAATCTGTGGATTTCTATTCTACTATGGTTTTTAATCACACTTTTACAATGACAGCCAAAATATGATCTCCGTCCATTTATCATCTTAATAATCAGCAATGCACTTTTGTCTGCTGGAAGATCTTTGGTTTTGCCCACACAAGCCCTAAAAGTAGAAAACATGATGCAACATGCTATAAACTCCTGATCATTTTCATCTACCCACTGAACACACATTGTTTGCATCTGCTGAAACTGCTCCAGCCTTGGACAAAATGAAACCACGAAGTATACTAACGCTTATTAACATAAGAAAAATTTCAAGACACAAGATCTTCACCTATATATTCTAAAAACCTCAGAGATCCCAGATCAAACTTTCAAGGCACTGAAAAACAGCAGCTCTGCTTAAAGTCAGTATAACAGTAATTCCACATTACCTTTGAAACCAAGTCCTTAAATTTGTTTCAAACTGTGTATAAAGAACACAATCTTCAACTGAGAGGAACTGTCTATTTTTTCATTTAATATAGTAAGGAATGACACTTCCAGCATTTTTTAGTTGGTGGTATTTGAACTACAATCTTTGATTTTGTCCTAAAATTCTTCACATACCTTTTAAAGTTCCGGAAGTCCTAGGTGAGCAAATCACAGTCTTTTCTTTCTAATTGAAGTCGCTCTTCTTCAAATGCCTTTCTATCTTTCTCTGGTATAACACAGAGCTTGTTTCCCACAAACCATTACCCACAGAAATTCCTTTGTCCTCAGTTACAAAACCTCATTCATCTCCCTTCAAACATTTTTAGAGTTTTGCAGTTCTGAGTAGCAGACAAGAACTTCCAGAAAGTGCAAAGGTATTCACTTGTCACTGGTTTTTCTCATCTTAAATCTAATTGCTTCTGTGTGCAGTTCTGTCTAAACTTAGGCAGATATTCACAAGTTAACTAGCCACCTTTCATATCACAGTATTAATTATAAAATAAAACAAAGTTTTAAGTAATAAGGTAAATGCCTGAAGCATGGGATCAGATAAGATCAGGTATGCAAAGCTGTTCACCATGCCTGCACTGTAGACATTTAAGGTTAAGGAAGATGAATTCTACTGCGTCTGCCACATTCCTGGTCGTCACCGAGATCAGAAGGTACTGCAGAGATATTTTCATAAAACAGAGCGTGTAAGGTATCTGGCGAAAGGTGAAGCAGTTAAACACAAAGCCATGGCAGGGATCAGAAGAACAGTTAGTGAAAACAGAGCGCACAGACTCCTTAGTCCTAAAAACATGGAAGGGGAATAACCCAGATCACTGCTCCTGGTGCAAAAACCACTAAACAAGTGTAAAAAAACTCCCTAGAAAACTGTGCAAACTGAGATATCACCTAAAGGTTCATAAGACTTCTTACATGATACAGGGGAATAAGAATTTGAGGACAGAACAGATTGAAGTTAGGGACTATGTAAAATTTATTACAGATTAATTTTTTCAGGGGACTGCAGCAATGTGCAAAACTTACTCTAGGATGTTTAAGGGAACCTTCAAAAGTGTGTAAAGAGAGGGACTAAGGCAGACTGAAGAGAAACAGGCATGGAAAGACCAAAGATGAAGAGAATAAAGGGGCCATTCCCAAGTAGACAGCTTCCCAATTGCACTCACTGCTGCAGTCCATCCCCTATTCTTACTGCACCTCAGTTCTAACTGGTCTTATGTGCAGGCAGGACTAGCCCACCAGCAGGACTATAGGAGTATGAGCCACTGGAGCAGGACCACGTCAAAGGGACTTGAGGGTCTGGGGGCCAGCAGCTGGGAGACACAGGCTGGACTGGCAGCCACTGCCTGGGCTGTCTCACATGCAGAGGTCCCAGAGACACACATTGCAGGGTCGAGCAGACAGGGGAGGTTCAACCCTGGCTAGACAGAGAGAAGGAAGAGAGCAGAGCAGCAACACCCCAGCACAGCCGCTGTTTACACAGGTGTCAGTACAGGCACTGCCCTCTGCCCCTGTGGATTTGTGGCTGGCTGTGTTTGTTGTTGGTACTGGGTGGGGGTGCACACAGGTATTGTTTTGAACTGTTACAGGCTTGCTCATACAGATTCACAGCCTGGGGTCCTTTGGCTTGGAGAGGAAAAAAAGCCCTGGTCATAAAGGCCAGGGGGTTCTGCTACAATGAGCACAGTGAAGGATGCACAGACTGACACTGGCAAAAAAACTCCCATTGGATTTTTTTAGTTGGTCTAAAACTTCTATATATTTTCATATACCTGAGTGGTCATTTAGCTTATTTTAAATATCTAAAACATACACAGAGTAAAAGAAATTATTTTATTCAAATTTGTTTCATTACATAGTTTGGTTATGATAAAACAGGAATAAAACATTGATGATTCCACAGCTGCTGTATCATGAGACAGCTAAAATTCACCAATGCTATGAATACTGATTTAAGTAATTCTGCATTGAAAAAGTTATTTCTCTTTCAAAACACTCTTCAAGTATTCTCCCGAACTAAGAATATATACAGAAGTTACCTTCTTTTTTTTTAAATCAGCAGGTCTGTAGGCACTGCATTGGTTTAGAAAATAACCCATCATCTCCCTTTTTCCCCTCTCAATCAATGACACCAAAATTTTGAACGCAAACACTAAGAGTTTCCTTATATGTTCAGTATCTTATGTGATGCTAAGGATTTTATTCTGCACACTAGGGTACATACACATGCAGATGCATGTTCCATATTTTTTTTACATATAATGACTTAAATAAATCTAGGTAGCTCCTTTAAGGTGATTAAGATGAGGTCTGATTAGACTTCTCAAATCACCAAGTGGAAAAATAAAAAACAAACCAGCAAATAAAAAAAGATTGAGAGCTCCAGCTCACATATTTTAATTTCTAAACCATTTCAGTGATGGCCTGTGACAGACTTGCACATGAGCACTTCTTGCAAGCATAGCTACCACTTGGCAACTACTACATTTAAGTAAGTTTAAAAACCCTACTCTGAGCGTTGTGGCATTATGTACTTTTGGTAGATGGCCACAAAAAGTGTCAAACTGTAAGGGTTTCCAAAAGGGATAAATCAACAGCAGCTAGCCCGAAAGTGTACTGATCCACGGTCAGGGATCCTCTCAACTAACAGACTGCAAACGCTGCCTGCGAAATTCCAAATGGCTGATTTCCAACCAGAAAGCCCCAACCTAGACCTACACTGGTTTTACAATTAGTGTTCCTAGAAGTCATGGCAAGAATTGATTTTGGAAAACAAACTTCTTCCTGGAATGCCTAGAGGGCACTCCACTTGATTCCAAGGCAGATCTCTGTGTAAGATCACACCTATTGAATTTGGAAAAGGATTTCATAAACAAATGCACAGACTCCAAGTGCTCTCCTAACTTTAAAATTCCTTTTCTCAGCATGCTGTCACAATTTTTCTAGCAGTTTTTAGCCAACCCTGATCCTCCGAGCTGCACCACTTAGGTCCTGTCTGAAAGCAACTGCGCACAAAGGTCCTGGAACATGAAGAGATCCATTGGACATGGCTCATACCCCATTGCTCACACCAACACCACACCGAAACCAAACTAACTTTGGAAATGAAAGCTCTTGCTACATTCAAGTTCTGCACCAAAACAAATAAATTCCAAGCAGCAGGGCTTGCTCAAACCAGAGGCTATCATGACTCAACAAATCAACAACCAACTACTTTCCACTCAAGCTAAAATGGCAAGGCCGAAAATTTTTAATCCCATTCCAGAAGATTAGCCTGGTTTTGCAAATTGTGCAAGACTTGACTACAGCTGTGTCACAAGCCATACTTTGGACTGCATATTCTCCCTCCATTTTTTCAGTATTTCAGGAAGGAAATAAACAGTATTTGGAACAGAGTGCACTATATTAGTACAACAGGCACACAGCCAGCATCAGTCTATTCCCTGATCTGTTCCACTCCTTCTCATCATCCTACTTATAGCTCTTTGGATCTGCTTCTCTTCCTGCATCACCCCATAAGGTAAGTGGCCCAGAGAGTAAAAGATACATTATGGCCTCTTATAACCAGAGACACATAATTTTTCCACGATGATTCAGGAATCTTGCCTGAACAGGAATGCAAGAGAAGTGAAAGAGTAAGAACTAGAAATGCATAGGGATTAGTGTCAGCAGATACATTAAACAGGATACTATATGAAGGCAAGTGCTCAAAGTGCTCTATTTCCAAATTAAAAAAGTTTAAAAGTATAAAGTTTACTATAATCCTGTTCATAATTTCTTTTTTTTTTTTTACATAAACTCAGGGTGCATGGAGTGTTGTTACAGTCTGAACCATAGTGTTAAGGTTTAAAAAAGATCCTTTTGTTATTACATCATTGTTATTACATATCTCATCTTTCTGCAAGAGAAGCCTTCATCTTAGATGGCCTAGTTGAATTCCAGCACAGATTTCTGATCACCTTAGTAACGTCAGTAAAAGGTTAAGTTTATCCCATAGGAAGAGAAGCAGAGCATTTCCCAGACAAACAGTAAAGGAACTTTGGGGTACAGGTTCCTTGTGAAGCATGAAGCTTCTGTTTTTCTTCTATAACCTTAAAATAAAAAGCTTATGATAAATCTCATCTAAAGAAGCTTCTGTGGTTTATACAAATTTATATTATCTTTCATCCAGATTTTAGAAGTTTTAAATAAGCTAAAGAGAAAAAAATATTCAACTATGTAATTATCAATATTAGCAACTTAACAGTCTGAAGTTTTGTCAAGTCATAACAGTTAAGATGACAGAACAAAATTATAAGTATGTTTACAGATGTCTGAAAATCCTGTGGAATTCATTTTGGATAAAAGAAAACTAATATATTGTACTGTAAGAAGTATAATGCAGGTATTTGTCAGCTGGAATAATCAAGATCTAGTCCATTACCTTAAGGTCACTTTTTACTTTATTAAATTTGTTTAAATAAAAACTACAAACCAGACAGCATAAGGGCAATCAATTTTGTAACTCTGTATGGAACAGGGCCTTTTTTGCTTTGACAATTAAGAATCTATTTCATCCTTTTTCTTGCAGTAACAGTACCAAGGAATGAGACTGGAATTCTCCACCAAGTTACTTGCTTGTATCAAAAGGGTCAAACTCCACTGCAATACACAGCGTTGGGGCAGTGACATCAGATGGACAAATGGCAATAAAAGATTACAGTGCTAATTCTCATAACTATCCAGACAATGACTTCAGAAGTTGAACGACGTGCAAACTTGGAAGAAAAGCCACATTTCTGGAGCCACATGCTGTCTTACCAATGTCCATCAAATTTTGTACAATGTATTCATTCAATAATGACTTTTTCCTTTCATTGAGACATTTTGTACATGTGAAATCAATTATTTCACTACTGCCACAATATGTTTCTTCCTCTCTGGTACAAATGGCACAGATCCTGGTTTGCTGTGCTTACGACGATTCAGTTCCCTAGAAACAAAAAAAAAAAAAAACCCAGAATAATGAAATTCAGTACTCAGCACAAACATTGAACAAGTAAGTTTCCTCCTTAAGCTAATAATGGAGGCATCCTACAAGTAAGAAATAAAAGTTGAGAATTGCTTTGCTTTTATTGATCAAAAGTCACATACTTCTTTGGGAAGAAGTAATGTCCCTTTTAAAAGTAACTTTAAAGTCGGCTAATTTAGAAAAGTTTGAAATCAAGCCTTGTCTCAGGAGCTCAACTAATTTTCATGTGACAGGATCAGCTGCTCAAGTTTGTAGAGTCTTTCAGCAGATGAAGATGACTAAAACCTACCACTTTACAGCTTTACTGTTAATTCATGGCTACAGCAAAGTATGCCACCTCCTGGTCCTAGAAATTCCAGTAAGGCAATGATCCAGGTGACAGCAATCATTCATTAAAGAGGCTCACAATATAAAAAAAAACCCAAAACAACAAAAAAAAATCACAAAAATGCCAAAAATTAAAACCCCACCACACACTAGCCCATTGCGATCTGACATCATGTCATGCTTAACCAAGCATTGGAGCTCCTTTCAACATGGTATTTGCTGCCATGTCTTCAATGTACTTTTGGGAAGCAGCCTGACACTGGCACCTGTCTGCATTTCCCTTATAACCAATGCAGTAGTTCATGATCACTTGTTCAGATGTTAAAAGTAGCTCATGCTCGTTCCTTCCCCATGCTGTATCTCTATTGCTCCCATACATTGCTGCCACAGCAGCACTGCAGTGATGCATTTTGTTAAGATCAAGAGAAAACAAAGCCAGAAGAGGATGACATACTTTCGCCGACGAGCCTCCCTCATGATGCGCTGCTCCTTGATTTGGCCATATATGCTCTTGGGCAAGTGACGGTGCTGAGCTATGCGCCTGATCTGGGGGTGAAACTGGAACTTCTCCTTCAGCTTCTGATTGTAATTCATAGCTGCCCTCTCTCGTGGTGCGAGCTACAGGGACAACAACACAGACAAGCATGTTATGAAAGAACAGGGATTTAACTGTCAATCTACTCTACAAAACAAAATTTTAACTTTTAATTCAAATGGCTTCCTTCTAGCAAAGGGTTGTAACCACAGGATCTTCAGAATTAGGGTAGGCAAATATTAAAAAACCTACAATTCCAACAACATCCCAATGCTCAAACACAAGACTTTATTCAGAGTTTCAAAGTTGAGTGCAGTAACCAAACTTAATTCATGAAAATCAGATTTGAACATGTTGGAGAGAAACAAGAGAGAATATCAATAGCTGACAGTAAACACTCATTGATCAGTCTTTCCTAACCTCAGGTGATAGTCAACTTTCCTTGTATAACAAAGATTTGCAGGCATTTTAATCACTAGCCACTGCAAGTACAAATTCTATAAATGAACTGCCTTAATGAACAGCTTTATAGACTTTTCTTTTAGGTGGCCTAAATCTTACCCAGCACCTTGATTCCTTAGGAAGCACAGTGCACCCATCAAATTTCAAGTATAGGTTAGACTATATGGCACCAGAGAGTTTCCACTTTCATCAAAAAACTCATAGTATCACAAACACATGAAATACAGGTGAGCCAGCACTACCACAAAAGACCAATTTTTTAACCATGTTCAAAATTATGTCTGAACCATCATTAACAACACTGAAAGTGAGAAACACCTTCTCCTGACAGCTAACCTACAGAAGATTACTTTTTTTTTCACCTAGGCATTTTTCCTTTGGTCCTAATGCTTGTTTATCAAAAGGAAAAAGTATGTGTTTGCTGTATTTTTGTTTAAAGCATGCACTGCTTCATGAGGAACATCAGTTTCTAGGTATTTTGGATTTGCTCAGATCTCTGGGAATTTCAGCTACATTTCAGTCTAGTGAAATTTCATATAAACATAAAATCTGTTAGTATTAAATATTAACAGATGATAATCCCACCTTCTTTTTCCTATTGTCCTGCCCAAAACACACTCTATAGCTCCAGTATTTCAGACATATTTCCAAACAAGCCGTGGCACAAGTCTTTGTCCTTCCACATTTATTTCATACATTACCATCTATACCTTAAGTACCAAGAGATCAGACAATGTCTATTTATTCAGCTTTGAAAATTACTCAGTTTCACTGATTTCTTATTGTCAAGAAAAGATAGAACCTGAGTTTCAGATGCTAACAGGAAAAAAAACCAGTAACAAACCCAACAACTTTATTACATACAAAACGTTTGGAAATTCCACCTACATTATAATGGAACATGTGTTTTTCCCCTTTGAAATCAGCAGTTGGCTATTTATTCTCCACTCCGAAGGTCACTTTTATAAGTGACTTCTGTTAGAATATATCATGAATTCTGAAAAAAATAAATATACTCAGAAGCTTTTGGTTTGGAATACCATAAATGGTCTGGAAGCAAGTATTGACAAAACATATCGCAAAGGAGTTTCTCACTTGGGACAATAAAGAAACCAGGTACTGTACACAGAGTTGCTCATTGCTCAAAAAATTCTTATTCAGGCATCAGAGATACAACATAATGCTCTTAACCTCTGCTTCTCCCTATCATCTTGTTCATAAAACCCAAATCCTTTTGATTTACTTATATTTTTTGTGACCTCGACATGTGAAATTGAGTAAATTTTACAATCTTAACCCACTAAATATACACCCTCCCTTTTTACTGAAATTCCTTCTAGCAAGCCAGCCTGAATAGCTGGTTCACTCTCACTAAATCCCAGGTGTTCCCACTCTGCAGAAAACTGCCAACATAATCCAAATTAAAGAGCTTTATTTTAATTAAATGCAATGATTTTCCTTTAATTTAGGAAGAGCAAATTGCTGTCAATTTAGTATAACCTTGATGATTCTACAGACAAGAGGTGAATCTGTAAATTAAAGATATATCCAGGATACCTTATTTTAAAAATTAATACAGATCAAGAGGCGGTTGAATGTGACTCCATTTCTGTGTGTAATGTGGTAGACAAAAAGGCACACAGCTGGTGACTTTCCATCCAACTACCAAATGCCAGTGGCCAAAGCACCAGGCTGTGCTAAGTGCACCCCCATCTACATGCTGGTAAAAGAAAATTTTTGCAGTAATGACAAGTTTCTATTTGTGAGAGATAGCAGACAGCCAAGAAAGCAGACTGCAATAATGCACTGAATTCCAACCTCTCTCTTGGCAAGTCATTTCACAAAGGTCAGCGTGAAGAGCTGAAGAGAATAGTATTATTTCCCATTCTGTTTTGGGGTAGAGAAGATGTACAATATGATTTAGCAGGATTAGAGATTTCATTTATAGGGACTACAACACTCTATAGTACAATAAATTAGTATTTATATGACATTGTGAGACATGCTCAAAGATAACATAGGACTTTTTTCATATATTCCATTTCATACATACATAAGTGAATGTGCAATTTCTTTCCTACACGAGGAAAATAAAAAATTATGCACCAGAAAGAGAGCTGATTTGTCCCACTACCACAGGAGTACTTCACAGCAAATACCTAGTGAAAAGCGGAGTAAAGGAACCAAGCTGTCAGCAACAGGAAATGCCTCCTTGAGTAAACTGCCCATGTTCTCTCCTCCCTCCTGATGATAGAGGTTGGTTATTTTTCACATCTAAGCATAAGGAAGGTAAGCATTTTTCCAGAGTCCTGATTGAAAAACTAAAACACCACATTAAAAAAAAAAAAAATCTCCTTTTCAAGAGGGCTGTATTTGTACTGTGCAGTATTTAAAACTCCACTCTATTAGACTTCTGTAATTCAGAATACGAAATTAATGTTTATCAGTCCTCTTCAGATTGCCCTGCTACGTCAGGGCAGGCAAGAGCACAGATGCAATGTACTTTTAGAATCCAAGCAAATCCCAGCAATTTTCTACACTATAGCTTCTCTTTATTTATTTTTCTTTTGCTCTGCTGAAAACACCTTTCAAAATTTATTGCCATGAAGTTTACTATTCATTGTTTCCTGGACCAAAAACAATTGGCTTCTTTACATCTAAATGGATGACGAAAGGGAAAAAAAAAAAAAAAAA